>CAUYPK010026359.1:0-25673 GCA_963574355.1 Loris lydekkerianus | reverse complement strand
TTTTCTGGGTATATACCTAGTAGAGGATTGTAGGATCGAATGCAGGTCATGTGCATGGCCTACAGACATACGAAAAAATGCTCATCATCCTTAATCATCAAAGAAATGCAAATCAAAACTACTTTAAGATATCATCTAACTCCAGTAAGATTAGCCCATATCACAAAATCCCAAGACCAGAGATGTTGGTGTGGATGTGGAAAAAAGGCAACACTTAAGAGATCTTTAAAAAAAAAAAAAAAAAATCACTTCTTAAAAAGTTCACTACGTGGCTGTGTTTGGAATTTCTTTCCTGACTTAACATTCATACCATTAAATCTCTCACTTTTAAGTGATAGTTATTAATAGAAATTTAATCATAAAAACACAGAGATCAGGGTGGCTCCTGTGGCTCAGCGCCTGTAGTCCCAGCTGCTTGGGAGGCTGAGGCAGGAGAATCGTGGAAGCCCAAGAGCTGGGGGTTGCTGTGAGTCCTGTGACTTCACGGCACTCCACCGGTGTGCCGGCGGTAAAGTGAGACTGTCTCTAAAAAAATTAAAAAATTAAAAATAAAAAAAAAAAAACACAGACATCATGATCTCACATCCTTTCTATTAAAGGTTAGGTCTTTCCCTTGAATTTGCCATTTTCACTGGCATGGCATAAACTGTAAGTTTTATCCCAAAATACAGTATTTAAAATAGAACAGAATATGTGCCTAACATTGGCTTTTTTCGATGAACAGAACCAGTGTTTGAAGCTAAACATTATAAAAATGGAATTATAATGTTAGGCTATTCTTAACAACAGGTACCATGGGTCCAATTCTTGCCATAGAAAAAATCAACTATGTATATATAGCTTATTTCAAAATTGGTCCAGTGCCTTCTGTAAGTTATAATACAAGCCACTTCCCCAGAGCAATTGTTTCCTCTAACAAGTGTATTACATGTCTCACCCATAAAAATCCTCATTTCAAATTAAGTGATGCATGAAAACAATGATAAAACTGATAGAAGTTTAGAGATACTATTCCTTAACAAGTTCAAGAGTTTTTATATATATATATATATATATATATATATATATATATATATATATTTTGTTGTTGTTTTCCTTTTGCAGTTTTTGGCCAAGGCTAGGCCTGAATCCCCCACCTTCAGTACATGGGGCCAGCGCCCCACTCCTTTGAGCCACAGGCCCTGCCCCTCAAGAGTTGATATTTTTAAAAGCCACAGTTTTCCTTTCATTTTCAATGGAATTCTAAGAAAGAAAAAAAAGCATTTCATATTTCTGAATGTTGCCAAACAAGAAGCAACAAATCCCCCATTGAAAAAAAAAAAGTAGAGACAACAACAATCTAAAAGAGTAGAATTGATTGCCAAAAGAATATCCACAATAAACATCCACAACAGTACTCACGACGTTTAACAGGATTGTACATGAATATTTGTGTAATCACTGCTATTCCAAGAGTTTAGATTTATAATTAAATAGGGAATTATAAAAGGTATTTTTCTACAAATTTTCCCCTCTGAGGAATATTGATCTTTCTGTTTAAAATGCTTTGCAGAATTTGAAATATCCCAGGAAAAGCCATTACTTCAAAAGACATTACTTAGCTATTTTTTTCACTAGAGAAAAGAGACACACAAAGGCATCTGGTTTATGCTGCAAGACACAATATTAATTATTATTCAAGAAAAAAATGATGAGATAAACATACTATGGAAAAAATTTTTGAGGTATCCCTATAACAGTTAATAAACTCTATGTTAAAAATACTTAATTTTTGCTCTACTGTTTTACAGATTAGAAGTAGATATATCTCTTTTCCGACACCTAAATAATAACATGGATATTGAACTAAGAGATTTTTTTCCTATTATCATACATCAAATTATTTCCTTTATGATAAGAATAAACATTTTTATTTTTTATCTTCAAGGACCAGTAATTCTTGTTTTTCTGTTTAAAGGATGAAAGAGGGAACACTATGCTGAAAAATTTGGTCAAAGTTTCAAGATAAAATTCAAGTTAAGGTATACTGCATCTACTAACATAGACTGCAATTCTGTATTCATTTTGTGAAGTTATACTGAACAAAAGGTAAAGAAAAACCTTTTAGCCAATGTGCTAAACGTCTGCCGCCCCTGTTTCCCCAACCCCCTTCCCACCCCCGTTGTATTATGAAATGCTCCATACATGGGGCCCATGTCATTACTGGATCTGTTAACAGTTTCACAGTTCAGAGTTTGGCTTCATTTGTTAAGAATCTAGCTGCCCTATCACTTGTACAGAACTGAAAAGGTTGGGTTGTTAAAGTTCATAATGTAAAACTCACAAAAGTGCACAGCTGCTGTTCATATTCTCAAAGAATTTATTATAACAATGATGTCACGGAAAAAGGCTGGGATCTATTAGGTGTCCCAGACAGTCAGGCCATTCAGTCTCTCCAGTCACCGCAGGTATACAGGTTGCACCATAAACATTATGACAGCATTACAATAAGGCAATAAGTTCATTTAAAATAATTACTGGGGCCAGGTAATTAGGTCCTCTCTATAGTTCTGTATTTATGTATGTATGTATTTATTTAGAGACAAGGTCCTGTTTTGTTGCTCCAACTACAGTGCAGTGGTGTCACCATAGCTCACTGCAATCTCAAACTCTTGGACTCAAGTGCTCCTCCTGCCTCAGCTTCCCAGTACATAGGGACTACAGGGGCCCATCTGATCTTTTTTTTTTTTTTTTTGGTAGAGATAGGAGTGTCTCACTATCACCCACCTGGGAACTTTTAGGCCTCAAGCAATCCTCCTTCCTCGGCCTCTCAAAATGCTAAGATTATAGGCATAAGCCACCATGCCCAATCTAGTTCTACTTTAAGTAAGCCTGGCTTACCACTGAAACTACCCCAAAATTACAATCATCATCATCTCATTGTCTGATACTCTACTATGAACCACAGACCTTTGAAAAATTACATATAAATCATTTGATCCTTGATGGAAGACTGTAAAAGGTAATGTCTCTTTAGTTATCATATGCAGTGTACCTATATAATGAACATGATGAGATGAATCATAGTCTTTAAAGAAGTGCAAAGCAATGATGCATTATTAATTGTAAGATTTCACGCTTATGTATTTAAAAACTGTCACTACTCATTATGGCACAGACTGTGAAGTGGTTTCATCTTGGATCAGAAGCAGATGCAGATGCAGAGGAGGAATCTGGTTTCCTCATTTTAGTAGCCCAAATGGTTTAGTATTTAATAAAACATTCAAACCATTTCCAAATGAGAATTTTTTACATGACTTGAAATACACAAATAGCAAATATTTTCCAAATAGCAAATAGCACAACTACTGGTTGTGTATCTCTTATCCAAAAGACTTGGGACCAGAAATGTTTCGGATTTTGGATTTTTTTTCAGATTTTAGAATATTTGCATATATATAACAAGGTATGTCTAAAAAATAAAATTTTTTAAAAATGATTAATCATAATGAAGTCTAAACAAGAGAATCATTTGTTCCATACACAGCTTTTACACATAGCCTAAAGGTAATTCTGTAAATATTTTTAACAATTTTGTGCATGAAACAACGTTTAAGTATTTAACGTGTGAAATTTTCCACTTGTGGCATCATGTTGGCACTCAAAAAGTTTCAGATTTTGGAGCACTTTGGATTTAGGATTATCAGGTTAGGGGTACTCAACATGTATATTCATTTGCAGCATTTTTAACTATCTTAAATTACAAATTAAAGAAAAATCGTGAAAATAAAATAGTACATAAATTTTAACCACTAAAATTATTAGAATGCTCTTGAGATAAAAACAGAACACATTCAGGACATGGCAAAAGGCCTGAATCTCTCAGTAATTAGTTGCTTAATCTTGAGAAAACTATTTACAGCATTCTATGTCCTTAACTTTGAAATTAAGAGCCTGAAAAAGTATATAAAGTCCCACTCCTCTGCAGTCGTATTTCTCAAATCAGTCACCAGGCCTGGCATGATAGTAAGCCTTTCTTGCTTGGTGCAGGGTACTGTCCTAACCACAGTGTACAGCCAAATTAATTTAACCTTTAAACAAACCTGTGTAGTAGATATCCTTACTATCCTCCTTTAGAGCTGAAGACACAGAGGAACAGATATGCTAAGTAGCTTACTCAGTATTAGACAAATAGTGAGTGAAAAAGAAAACTCACATCCAAGCCTCCTCACTCCAGGGCCAGCTCTTTTCACCACCATACTAGCCTGCACATGGGAGGGTCTTAGATGGAAGAGGTCTGGTTGTTTTAATTTTCTGTTTAAAGGGAAAAGTCAACATTTAATAGTGGAAGACTTGTGAGTGTGGATATTATAGTGCCTTAGGAACCTGCCAGGAACAGCAATTCTACAAAACAGCATCACATACACATGGAGAAAATGTTAGGTAGTTCACTAACTCCTAGTCAGTTTTGTTCCAAGCACAAACTGCAAACACACCTGCAATGTTGCAGATAAGACCTCATTTATCTGTATGAACACCCTCTATCTTATGTCTACTAGTCCGAGGCAACGTTAACACCTGTTTGTATTTGGTGTTGTACTATGAGGCTAGAATTCAGTCCAACAGTGGCACGCCATGAATTGATAGCAATGGTTAGATTTAATATTAGCTATAAGATGACAATTAAATGGTATCTGTCACATACATACAACTATAGTTAGAAAATAAAGTGTTTCAAACATGATTATTTATACCCAAAGGCAAACCATACTTATCAGCATGGGAAACTACTTCGTTTAATCTACCACCTATTGATACTTGTTTATTTGGTTGATTAATAATAAGCAAACACAGAATAGTTTAATCTCAATAGCATAAAAGATATAAAGATCCAGAAGTTCTAAAGTTTGTTTTATTATCTTGACAAAAGTCTGATAGGTTTGTAAAATTCCCTACATGTTCCCAATTGGTCATTTATGATCACTAACCAGACAATTCTACAGATAAAAAAGACATGACACGTTGTTTACTTATTCATCAAAGAGGTAATGTGTAAGAGACCTTTTCTTCCATTTTAATATACCATATAACCCTAAAATTTGATAATTCAAACTTTCATTGCATCTTCACACAGCTGGGAAAATAAAATTATTTTGACTCCATTTAAATTCTTTCTTGCCACAAACAGATACATGCGTGCCAAAATATACAAGATCAAAGGAAAAATCCATTTATCAGGACCAGTGCTATGTAGTATACAAAACAATCTTCATCTTCCCACTTCTTCCTTCCTTACGACATGCAGGTAAACCTCAAATCAGACTCTCTGTCTTCTAGTCTTTTGCCTTTGCCAAAGAACTATGTAACCAGAGAACTCGTTTCACAGTAAATAGCCACAATACAAGGTAAGTGTGGAAACAGATCCCAAACCATTTGAAATGTTTGGGCACAGCTGGCAGAACACCTGTTGGAAACGGATGAGTGATGTTTAAGACACAAAACAATAGTAGCAAGGGAATGTTCACAGAACCTTAGCTGCACGAAGAAAAGCCAACAAATTAGACTTACATTAGATAAGTGCTCTATTTTTCTTCTTGAAACCACAGAGCAACCCACTGAAAATAAAGCCAGAACAAAGAATCGTTACTGATTCGAAAATCTCATTGATGTTTAAAAAAAAAAAAAACCTACAAAAATGCTAATTTTCTTTCTTTTATTTATTCACCCACACCACCTACCTTTTGATAATAATTTTTATCTTTTTAAATGTCTAAATATGTTTCACAAACAAAAATGAAAATACCTATGAAGAAAATATGAATTTTTAACTTTACATTGTCCATTATTTCTACATGTTAACTTGCTCAAAGAAAGTACCTAGCACTCTTTTTCTTTTATGACCTATAGGAAAGCCAAGAGGAGGGTTTTACAAGTAAAACGTAGACAATACGTGGAGAAAGAAACTAGTTGCATTTCATAGGATTTTTCAAACAGGAAAAATAAAATACAGCTTCATCATCAAAATTCCCAACATCCAGATGAAGTACCTGATTTCTACCTCTGATAACTCATTTCTAACTTATCAACAAGCATCAACTACATCCTTATAATGTACCTATTAAAACTACCTCAAAATTCAGAGCAATTTTTCTAGAGTTGGTTGGAAAAACCAAAAGCAATAAAATCAGCTAATAGTCTATGCCAAAACTGAGTCATTTAAGCATAAAAGCCTGAGGGAGGACTGTGAAAGTGAGTGTGAACTTCAGGCATGAACTCGGGAGACAAACAGAGGGAGAAGGAACAGAGCTTGGTACTATGTGTGCATTCACTCAGCTTAAAGGAGCAGAATAAATCCAATGCAGCGAAGGGGGCTTTCATACATAGCTGATGATGGGATACAGAAATATTGAAATGAGTAATAATCTAAGTTTTAATTATTGGCAAAGCAACAGCCTCAAATGACTTCAGCCTGTACATACCGTACAATTCAGTAAACACTACCTCCTCACATGTTCAACAACTGTGATAAAGTCACACACCAAAAAAAATTTTAAGAACTTTAAACTCTGACAAGACTGCAGAATTTTTTATCCCCAAGGACTGTGACATAGTGAAAACCCTATAGGCAATACTGAAAAGCTTTATTTTGTAAGAAGTCAGATGAAGGGGGCAGCGCCTGTGGCTCAAAAGAGTAGGGTGCCGGCCCCGTATACCAGAGGTGGTGGGTTCAAACCCAGCCCCGGCCAAAAACTGCCAAAAAAAAGAACTCAGATGAAAAAAGAATTAACTAGACATAACATGTAACTGTATTCTAACAATTCTTCTTTTATTATTTCACAAATGTTCGATTTTTTACAACATAATAATAATGCCCAGATGCATTAGTGTTGCTGGCCCAGCTCCTAGACAAAAACAAAAGTGGGGAGAGTCATATCAGATCAACTTGTGACTGCATCTGAGTCAAAACAAACAACTCAAGAGAAAGCACTGTTAAGAGTTTGCCAGATAATTTCAGGAGCGTTGACTTCCTTCAGTTGTGCCAAAGGTGAATTAATACAGTGTTGGCTTTAAAAATGTGTCAAACCAGAAAAAAAAAAAGACATCTTCCCAGCTGATACCTGGAGAAGGTTATAAACAAATCATGAAAAACAGAAAATATAATCAGTATCCCTAAAAGCTATGAAATAACAAGTAAGGTTTTGGGGTACATATTTCTAAGTTGTGTTAGCAACACGGCACTTCTACCTGATCATTTTGATAAAGGATTTAAGAGAAAATAAGAAAGCGACAGCAAGTCAGCCAAAGTTATTCCATTCTCAGTTTGCGTTGGACCTGACTTTAACAAAGTTGTTGAATTTTATAAACTTGACAAAATTACTTGATGACATTAGACTAGTGAACTTTCCAAATATGCAAATACAACAGACCCTCAAGCCTAATTTCAAGTTACAGTCTTTAAGTCTTCATGGTGAATTAATAACATCACAGACCACCATATTGTCAAGAACTATTAAACTTACACTGAAGAGCTTAGTAATTGCCCGTGTTTTAAACTCATAATTTTGGGCTATTCCTTAATTCTGGAAGCTGTAAAATTAATTCTGAAACAGAGAAGACATGTGGGGGAAAATTAAATTAGTAGTCGGAAATTGTTTTTAATCACATATGTAATTTCCTTAAGAATATATCGATTTAAAAATCTGCTTCCATTATCAGTTTCCTTCCTCCTCTGCTGAAAGTCAGTGACTCCCACTCAGCACATGAGAGCCTCCAAAACACCTTTTGTCAAATGGTAGAAGGGACACAGTGATTCAGAGTTCAGGGTATCTGGGAATTAGACAAAGCTCACAGATGTCTCTTTGCCCTGGTTTCCCTTCCATACAGAATTGTAGGAATAGGTATTGTGGAAATTATAATGTGCTCTTTAAAAAGATTTGGCAAAGGTAAGCTATTAAGTTATTTTCTGTGGTGCCTCAGAATACAAAGCATCCTGAGGCCTCTCTTTCCCCACCTCTGAAGTTACCCATTCCACGTGCTCCAACAACAAGATCGAAGGACCAAATGGGAATAGCCAAGCACTGTGGCAGGTGCCTACAGTCCCAGCCACTCGGGAAGCTGAGGCAGGGGTATCATTTGAACGCAGGAATTTGAGGTTGCTGTGAGCTGGGCTGATGCTGACAGAGACCCTGTCTCAAATAAAAAAACAAACAATTAGCAAAGTGATTCTGGGTCAAATGGTGCACAAGCACTTCTTCCTATTTCTCCTGCTAGTACAACTAAAACCCCTGGCCGTCACATACAAACACACAAGGGAAGACTAGAAAAAATGCAGAGGAGACTTCAGGACCCCAGGGAAACAGCAGGACTGGGAGTTCCCTAAATTTTCTTTCTTCCTCACATACCCCAAACTAAATCAGCACTTGAAAAATTAACATGCAAGTTAGAAATTTATTGCTGCATATTGTGGCTACAGATTCCAGCTGTGCGGACCAACTGAATTACTCCCTCAGTTTGTGAACCTTCTGTGCACTCACGCTGGTTCTTCTTTTAACTCCCCAGGAAGATGGTTCCGCTTCCATCATCCAGCCATATTCCATTCAGTTTAAACCCCCTCTCTCTGTTCTCCTGAAACCCAGTGCACATGGTCTATGGTTTTCGTGTTTTTATATCTGGCTGTTTTCTCTTCATCTTCTCTATGGGGCTGTGTTCTAGCCAGAGCATCTTTGATCTCAATGAACAGTGTTCACAACTACTGTTTAGAACCCAGTCAGAGAGGCCTTCCTTTTCTGTCACTCACATTCTTCTGCCAATTATTCCATTTCTGACTTGGCATACACTTAGAACATAATTATTTGCTTTAGGCTTCACTGAATGTGGGTTAATCATTTTCCAGCACACACACCCAGTACCCATCTCTACTTTCCTTCAAGGTTCTATTCTCCCCAATTTTTGGCATGTTACAAGTTAAAAATGATCAACAATTACTTCTACATTAAACCTGAATGAAATATCTAAAATTTTTTTGAAAATAAGATGATCAAAACATGCACAGGAGGACTCACAAAGCCCACAGGGCAATTCTGCTCACACCTCAGACTACAGGGCTACTTCCAATCTCAGCTTCCTCTTTGCCCCATCTAAACCCTTACCTTTATGAAGCCCCTCTAACAACTTAAACTTGATACCTGCCCTTCTGTACTCACAGGGTATATGTATGCATATTTATGTGTATATGAATACAGACATACATAAACTTTTAAATACAAATAATTCACTTATATACTATGCTATGGCTTGTAGTCCCTAATAGTTGAATGTATTTAAGTCTTGTACAGTAAACCTTATTGAGAACAGGAACTAATCATATTCTTATAGTTTTTCTTTGACTATAAATAGCATTGTGCTAAACACACAGAGCAAATATTGTTTTATTCACTCAACACATGATGATCAAATCCACAACAGTTAGTGTGCTGAAGGCTGAGGATTAAGCAAAACACGGGAGGCAGTGTCTATGCATAATGGGTTTATCCAGCACTGTGAAACAGCCATGTAAACAAACATTTCAAGGTGTGCATTGAGAATGAAAATGGAGATGTATTCAAGACATACTGGAGGGGAGAGAGGAAGATATCAGAGAGAAAAATATATTTCCTTTAGTGAAGGAATCACCTAGATAAAAATGTGTCAAGTAAATAAGAGAGGAGGCAAGAATGGCATTGAAGCAAGAGGGAAGAGCAAGTGCAAAGAAACTTAACCTTGAATGAATCAATAGGCAGACATACTCAGGGAGTATAAAAACGGCTGTAAGTGTCGGTACACAAAGTGACAAGTGGCAAGGCCAGATGACAGGCAAGGACTTGAAATTGGAGGGTCTTACAGGCCATGGGACACATCCCTCCAATCCTGTGCATACTGGCACCACAGGGAGAGCGACAGGCTGAGATATCCATGCTGCCAATGAAATGGTGGGCAGTTGGAAAGGAGGGAAAAACAGACATGTTAAACTATTTTAGAGTCTGAGAAATGATAAGGATCTAAGCTAAGGGATGTAATCACGATAATTTAAAGTGTCAAATGTGAATGAAATTAAACTGAATAAGAAAAGAGAGCTGAGGAAAGGTCTCTGAGGTGGGAGGACTGCCAGAGCTCAGGAGTTTGAGACCAGCCTGAGCAAGAGCAAGACCCCATCTCTACTAAAAATAGAAAAAGGTCAGCCAAATGTTGTGGTGGATCCCTACAGGCCCAGCCACTTGGGAGGCTTGAGGCAGGGGGATTCCTTGAGCCCAGGAGATTGAGGTTGCTGTGAGGTAGGCTGAGGCCACGGACTCTAGCCTGGGCAACAGAGTAAGACACTTATCTTAAAAAAATAAAAATAAAAAATAGTAGTTCTCAACATATAAACAAGAAGGAACAGGTCGTGATTAATATTTTAGAGCCCAAACTGGAAACCCTTAATCTATGTACTGATCTTGGAATGTCTTTCAAACATTTAAAGTTCAGAGATAAGAGAATTCCATCTCTTCACCCCCAACTCCACCCTCATCCTAAAAAACTGTCAAAGTAAAAAGGCTACAAACATATTTATTCATTAGGCTTTCTTTTGCAAGTGGGTACAAAATACTCACGTGAAGGCAGGAGTATCATCTACAGTCACCCACTCTGGCCTCGATTTCATTTGATTTGCTTCCTACTTGTATCTGCACTAGAATTCAAATTACTACTTTTATACCTTCACTAAACTTTTATGTCAGCTGGTTAGACATATGGCAAATTGCCTCTGTATAACTTGACACACAAAAACACTTTTATAATTTTTCCCTTAACATCAGGGATTTAATTTCCATGGGGAGTACCAGCATGACAAACTGGACTTGCTTCAGAATACCAGCCCAATAAATACACCGCTGATACTGACCACACCAAATACTTTAACAAAAGCACTCTTTTCCTACTTTACTTAGACAAGGCACATCTACTTCAGGTATATCCACTCTCTTGACCACTTTGAAATCTATAAAATAAAAAATAATAAATAACTGTAGGGAAAAAACTAACGTGAGGATCACATTACATTGTAACAAAAAAAAAAATGCATACAAAATCTAAACCTTTCATACAAAATCTAAACCTATTAGAGGCAACATAAACTTTAGAAAGGTAAAGCCCCCTTAAATCATACACCCATATTTATTTATTTATTTTTCTTACCCTGCTAACATTCTCTGAGCATCTATGTCCCAGCTGTTGTACGTACGTATGTAAAATTTTGCCTGTTGCTTTAGATAAAGTAACTGCCAATGACTGAAGGGTATAAAGATCTACCTAGAGGCTACCATCTCACCATTTAGTCCTCAGTCCCATGATTACTGCCAGGCCCTACATATTTTGGCTAATATAGCGTCTCTCTCTCTCTTTTACTCTGTTGCATCTTCTGCAAACAGTCAACCTGTCTTGAGTTATATTATTACTCTATCCACTGTGTGTGTGACTTCCATTACTGAAACGCAAGCCCCAGCCGAGCTGCAAAGTATCAGTCTCGTCCACCACTTCACCAGCAGTGCCTCATAGAATGCCCAGAGTGTACTCAACACACACTTTGTGGTCTAACGAACGCTTCCAAATCCACAAACCACCAAAATGTTAAAACTATGTTCTAAATAAAATCCTAACAGGGAAGAGCTTATTTGGTACCTCTATGAGTTCAAAAGACCCAGAGAGACACATATCCTAGAAATTGGCAGCTAATATGAATAGATTGATTCAATTTAGTTTCCATCTAATATCATGAATTCAGCCACAGTCAAATGTTAAGTGCCCTTGAAGCATATTTAAACTGTCTCTAAAATGGAGATGGAAGAAAAGGAATATAAGAGGAAAAAAAATTAATCTTATTGCTGAAAGAAGTATGAATTCCACAGTCAGGAATTCGCAATACAAGTAGTTTTCAAAATGTCATTTTTTTTAAAATGATTGTGGCTGTTATGAAACACACTCTATTAGAATAGATAATATAGAAACTGTAGTTATTTCATATAATTGGGCTCCTCTGGAGGTCAGCAGCATATTTATATTTGGACCAAATAGTATAAGGGTTTTGTTTCAGTATTACCATAAAATGTAAGGTAAGAAAAATAAAAAGGCACATACAATCTTAGAGTATCATACTCTCAAAAACCTTACAGAAGAAAGCTCCACTTTTAAAACCTATTTTCTACAATTTACAAGAAAACAGTATTAATTGCACGTTGATATATAAAGAACACAAATGCTGCATTTTCTCTGCTTTGAATCCTAGTCCCAATTCTACAAGTATAGCCCATTGTATGTAATTCCCAGGTCAGGGGTGCAGTAGACTAATTAATTAGTCTATTAAGTCTCAGTCGTATCCTGGCACTGATGTTTAGGTTAGCACCTCCAGCAACAAGTTTCTAATGCTTAACTGTGCTGCCATTTGTTCCTGAGAGAAATTAGGAATGAAGGGAAAAAGAAAACACGACTGGGAAAAGTTCCCACTGACCTAAAGGCAGAAACACGCATGTGAGTCAGGCGTCCATTGGAGTATACATAAAAAGGAGAAAAACTCCAGTTGATTAGTCTTGCTGTTTTAAGTGATTAGGAGAAAAATAAATGGCTTCATATCTAAGGGAAATTTAAATAACATTTAACACTCAACGAAATCAACCTAAGAAAGATGATAATTTGCTATAACTTAGCACTAAAGAGAAACCAATGATCTCATATGAGGAATCTCTGAAGTATTTCATGGGAAGATTAAACACTTGGCTAAATATGTGTGGATGCTACAAGTGAATGAAGTGAACCACATCTCACATTTTCAAAAACAGACACACATGTACACAGGCACACTCACACAGACGCACAGAAAGAAAGAGCCAGAGAGAGACTATCCATTATCTCTGACTTTACAGCAATTAGTTACAGCCGGGTGTATCTAATGGCATCACGCACCATACACAGTTCAAACTTCAACAAAGGCAAAGTTTGTGGATGATCATACAACACAATAGAATATCTTTAACCTGTGTGGGAGTTTTCTTTTCTCTGAAAGGTTTCCTTTTCTTTTATCCAGTGAGGTCACGGTACAGTGAAATGTTTTTACAGCATCACTGACCCACAAGTGTGCAAGGGATTAAGCTCTAAAGCCTGCTTTACACAGAAGAATTGAGTGTTGAGACTGTCTCAGGTATCTTTGAGAAGAGCAATGAGAAATAAATAATGGGAGAAAGAATAACTCAGTTTACAATGACACTATCTGTCATAACAAATATCTGTTACATATTGGGCAACAATACTGTTAGAACCCTGAGGCACCTTCACTTAAAGTATGTGAAACTCTCCATGCCATTTACAATCACCCAGAATACTGGATTATTGAAAAGGCAATTCCAGTAAACTATGTTTTACATTTTCTAATGAATATCCTATTGTTTGGGCTCTATAAAATCTCAAACTTTCTAATTTTCTCCAAACTCAGTACCATTAAAATTGTAGATTATTAAAATGTAATTACCTTCCTTAGAATTTTTCTTCAGGAAATAATCAGAAATATTCAAATGGAAAATAATTAGAAGGGTCAAAAGATAATTATTTGATATAATTTATATAGAACAAACCCCGAAACAATGGAACTGTTCAACAACAAGGGAATAGTAAAATAACTTACAATATAATGGAACACTAAGTAATCCTTAGGTCCCATGCTTTCGAGGAACATTTAATAGAATGTAAAATCCCTATATTATGGCAGGCATAAAATGAAGAACTGCTAAATGAATGGAATAAAATGCAGTTTACAACTATGTGCATACCTTGAATCCAATTTTAATATATGCATATCATAGAAAATGCCTTTTATGAATCTTTTACATAGAATATGAACACTCATAGAAATAAAGAAAAAAGAAAGGCTCACCCAAGTATTCCCACTGGTTATCTTTGGGTAGGAGAATGAAATGCAACTCTTACTATGAACATAGTAACTCTTACTATGAACATATACTGCTTTTATAATCAGAAATGAAGCTATTATAGCTACTCGAAGAGTTCAAGCCAAGAGAGGTTATCATTACTGAAGATGATACTCCTTGTATAATCATCAGCCCTAACCAGAGCCAGCACTCTTGATAACCTCTAATATTTTCAGGTATAATTAATCCTTGTTCTTAAATTACTGTTTCTTATTAACACATATATTAGCATACAGTCTACTCATCAGTGAGATGTGTTGTAAAAATGCAAATATTTCTTTACCTGTGGCTCTGGAATTTTTCCTCTGAGGCCAGAAAAGGGGTATGTATGTGTATGTATTTGACAAGCTCATTTATTTATGACAAACTTCCCTAAACCTGTTCCACATATGGCAATGGATATTTTTACAAGCTCTGCTGAAGAGAATCCCATCCTTCAAATTGACAGTTATAGTTTCTCCAAAAAATGTCATTTTGAAAGTTTTTTTTAAATAGCATTTTGAACCAACACTGCCAACTTTTTTAGAAAATGTTTCAAATGATGCAGTTACTCCCTAGATTAAAAAGAATAGTTACATCTTCTTCTTAAGATCCAAATTATTTTGGGGGGAAAGTCCATGGCAGTCTATCTGTTAGAGACACTTTTCTGTCCTGTCATCTACGTCACCTATAAATAACCCCACATGTAGTTTTCCTTCTATCATTTGCATGAAATCAAAGCAAATGGCATTCCTGGGTGCTCTATTTGTGTGGTTGCTATGGTAGTGACTGACTTGAATTTTGTGCTAGAATAACCGTATTTGGGGCAGGTGAGAGAAGGTAAGAACAAAAAGAAAAAGAAAAAGGACAATGGTCAGCACCTTTAAATATTTACTTTCCATGTGGAACAGCCTTTGGCCAAAATCTATAAAAAGTCTGACATGATTCCTCAGCTTCCTGGCATGAAAGTCCTACGTATTGTCAGGTGAACACCTGACACTGCTAAGATCATCAACCTTCCCCCTGCTGTTATGCAGCATTAGACTCTGCTTCTCACCAACCCCCAAATTTCTACCTCAGTCTCCCCCCAAACCTAGTCAAGCCCCGGTTCACAGGTTTCATTGACCAGACAATAGAAACACCACATGGTAAATGAAAGTCTTCAATGAAAAACAGAGGAGACAGGACATTCTGCTTGTCCAGCATCTTTCAACATACAGCCTTCCTCCTCTTGAGCACATCCCTGTAGATAACACAGGAAAATAGTCACCAGTGAAAGAAATACTATATAGAATTTCTATTTTCATGGGTTTCCGTAAATACTTGCATCAAGTATACCAATGGTTCCTCCCTCCCGAAATGACATTAAAAAGAAGAAAAACAAAACAAAAGAAAAACTCCAATAGATAACAAAGTGGCTAATCTGATTGAAGAGTCAAAGATTTAAGAAAAAACTGCAGAGCTTCACTGAGAGCTGCCCACCCACTCCTCAGCCTCCTCACAAAGCTCCTCAGATGTCCCTGAAATTTAGTGTCCTGGGGGACACAGTTTTTTTGTTTGTTTTTGTTTTTGGCCGAGGCTGGGTTTGAACCCGCCACCTCTGGCATCACCTCTGGCATCTGAGGGACACAGTCTGAAAGCCAATTAATCAGATCCTGTCTTGGCAATCACAAGATGAATATTCACAATGTTGACTATTCAAGCAACGGCAAAGCCTGTGACGTGTGTAACATTTGTAACTTTGAGAGTCAGAAGGAGTCGCGAATTTTTTTTCTACAGTATTTTGTTCAACATTTTAAAGTATGGAGGTTCATAAAAGTAATAGGTTCTTAAAAATCTATCTGCCTTTTGAGCACAGGACAAAAGGGCAACAGGCACTCTACCTAACAAATTCAAATATTGTGACTTGGTTGTTTAAACCCTCACATTAACCTGAAATAAAAAAAATAAAATAAAAAACACATATGCCTCCCTCTCAATACTTTTAAAGAGTGAAAAACTGTATTTTTTATAATTAGCTCTAAGTGAATTAGTTACAAAGCATTAAGGCAGAGGACAAAACCCTATCAGACAAAAGAAACTGCGGTCGTAGTTACAGGAAGGAAAAGAAAAATCAGCAATGGTCCTCGTGCCTCTTAGCTAGCCAAACAGATGTCCAGAAATTTAATACAGTCTGCCTCTTTTTTTTTTTTCCTTTAAGGTCTCATAAAACTGACAAAATGGAGTGAAGACTGGGTAAAGTTTCGAAGACGCAATAAGAAGTACTCTGACTCGTTTAAGGGTCACAATATATTAGGCCTCATTTTAAAGAAGCGTGGCTGCACACCATGAAAATTTCTATGTTTTTCTATGACATAAAGTCAAGAGACGTTCCCTTGAAATATCAGCATTCGGTCAGTTCCTACTTGAAACATGAGTTTTGATACCTCATACCACACTATACTATAACTGTCTTTTGATGGTTTTTTAAAAATTATCTGTGTGAAACTTCTCCATAAGCAATAGTTCCTTGAGAGCAGGATGTAGGTTTTATTGGTCTTAGTCTGGTTACTCACTGATTCATTCACATTCCTATTGTATAGCAATTAGCTCTATGCTCACTACTTATAAGGGATTAGTATAGATGGAAAAAGTGGCACAGCCCCTATCCATGAATACTAAAGCATAGTGAAGAAAGAAAGCAAATCATTGCAATGTGATGTCTTCAAGTTCAACATAACATGCCCCGGGAGACAAAGAGGTGACAGGAATCTCACCCAAAGCACCAGGAACAGAGCAGGTCTGCATGCAGGGGCAGCTTCAGCGAGATCCTAAAGACCAGCCAGAGCAATGAGAGTGTGCGGTGACAGACACAACCAGAGATTCAAGCAGTTCCGCGCGTCCAAGAGTCTCGCGTGTTAGTCTGAAGATTTTTCACTTTATTCTGAGTGAAAAATCTAACCATTCAATAATGAATTTTAGAAATGTCACTCATTGAAAACACAAACTAGAATAGAAGGAGCAAAACTGCTTGCAGTGAGACCAACGAAGACACAGTTATAGTGATTTAGGTGAGAAATGACCGAGTCCTAGAGAGCCTCAGTGCAGAACAGAGAATAGTAGACTTCCTTAAGAAGAATTCAGGAGACAGAACAGACAGAACTCAAAAACTGAACTGAGGAAGACAGAATCAGTCCAGGAACCTGGACAATTCCTAAGCTTCTGTTTCTGGCAACAGGGAGAACAGTGGTGAAGTTACTAATAAAGGAATGCAGAGGAGAAGGAGGTCCAGCTCCGGGGAGAAGGGAAGATGAGCGTGGAACGTGTTGAGTGTGGAGCATCCATTCACTCGCTGAATGGAGACCCACAGAAATTACAAGACACGAGGATCTGCTGTAGGAGAGAAGGACCTGCTCTGTGACACAAGATACAAGAGCCGTCAGCATCCAGTTCTGGGGAATGTTGTCGTGAAAGTGGACGGAATGAGGGGGCCCAGAGAAGGAAGCCCCACACAGGGCTCCTGAAAGTGCAGACAGGGAGGCAGAGGAAACGGAGAAACCTGCACAGAAAACAAAGCCCAACACAGGTGGTGGAAGTGGGTGGGGAGAGTGCAGAGAACAGTGGGGAGAGGGAACTCTTGAGCGTCAGGGGATCCTGAGATATAGAAAAGGAGGTGGAGGAAGCTTTTAGATTTTGCAAATAAAGAAGGAATCCATGACCTTTGCAAAAAGTTTTAGGAGATTAGATAATAGAAGTAATACAAAAATTACGAGGACAATATGACGATGTGAAAACACAGAGAACGTGGTTCTAGCATGTCTCGTGACACTTATGGAATGTCCCAACTGCCTCTATCTTACTTTCTCCACTGCAGGTCACCCTCCAAAGCCATACCAAAGAAATGCTTAACAGCGAATGGCTCTGACTACAACTGAAACCTCAATGGAAAGTAAAAGAAGTTCTCGGGGATGGTTATTGGATTAAAGCATTGAGGAATCTCTTAAACATTATTCTAGCCAAGTTTCATGTCCCACAATCTAAGGAAGCTGTAATTGTTAGGAAGCATTGGCTTTGCTGGGTTTTAACTGTGCATGTTCTGAAAACTAGCTACAGAGCTGTGTCACCAATCATTTTATTCATTCTTTTAAATCAGCAGTTCTCAACCTGCGGGTTGCGACACCTTTGGAGGTCGAATGACTCTTTCACAGGCATCGCCTAAATACATCCTGCATATCAGGTATTTACATTACAATTCATGACAGTAGCAAAATTATAGTTATGAAGTAGCAATGAAAATAACTTTATGGCTGGGGGTTATCACAACATGAGGAACTGTATTAAAGGATCGTGGCATCAGGAAGGTTGAGAACCACTGTTTTAAATGAATCTTATGGGACTAGTATAATCAGTTTTTTTCCAAATCTAAAACATTTGGAAAATATGTCTTAAAAGTAAAACTTATGAAATACAAATAAAACATCAAAATAGACCATACAACAGATACTGAATGACATAAATGACTTATTAAAGTTATCCCAATTCATTGTTCATTTGATTTTTTTGCAGAACAGGATATATTTATTATGAGTTCACCTCCCTTTATCTCACCCATTAAGCATTTCAATGAGGTATAGCTAGGAGCTTATAAGTGTTAAAGAATTGGGTATTATCACATGTGGAGAACACTGGCACACAAGAGTGGTTAAAAATATAACAACAGGCAAAATATCTGATAAAAACCAAGACCAGAGAGCAAAAGGAGCTGATTTTACACGTCTTCCTAAACACATTTAAACATCTCAGGCAAAAAGCCAGCAGTGCTAAGTGTCTGTCCACTCATATTAGCATTTAGCCAAACAATATATTTCTCTTATCTTACTATAGGACGTCTAGAGAAAACACTCAGAACGTTCATTTCATTTGCAATAACAACCCAGGAGGTGGACCCAGCCAATGTTATCTCAAAAGAATCAGTCAGAAATTAGAATGAGATCTCAACTCTTTAAACTATTTTTAGTTTATCAAGATTAAATTGTAACTGGTTTGCCTTCACGTGCAATAATACAGATTTCTACATACAACCCTATCTCTATGAAATGCATAAAAGAACTTTACATACCCATTAGAAAGATTTGAAGGTACTAATACTTAAAACATACACACACATTTAAACATCAGATGAGACTTTTGCCTACAAGAGCAATGGGGGGGTGTGGTACATTTAACGTCTATTTTACCAAATTCCTACATTTTCTCTATCAACAGCTCCTTCCTCTGACTTCCCAATTTCTGTTAACAAAAAATAACCAACATTCTAGAGATACTCAGCCTCAAACCTTTGCAGTTATGTCCATGTCCAATTACTTGCCAAATACAATGGATTCCACATACTCAACGTGCCAGCATTGGTCCCTTTCTTCCATTCGGCCCTTTACTGTATCTCTACCTGTGCACCTTCTTAATGCATTCCAGTTCTCCCTCTGTAGAGGCCCCACTGCCCTCCACAAAGCCCCATTTCAGCCTTGAGTGGGTCTCTCCTGTCTGGCAAATCAAGTAACCCTCCGGGGGTATTGCATTCAAGACCCGCTGTATAGCAGTTTCTTCATGCACAACTATTTCAGGCTTACTGTTCAGGAACTTCAGTTCTCGGCCATTTCTCAGTTTCTGACACCCCTAATTTTACTAAAGCTATTTTTGCCAACCAAACGCCTCTTTCTCCTATCTTGTCTCACTAAAAATCTACGTGATGCTTCAACAATAATCTCAAACATCAGTTTCTTCATAAGCTCAAACATCAATTCCTCCATGATGATGTTACTTTTCCTCACCCATCTCTGACCCTGCCCTTTTACGAGCCCTCACAGATGCTTGTGTCTTGGATAATTCCTATGTTATGTCTTGAATATTGTTTATTCTTGCTTTTGCCTTAGTAATCCATTGGCGCCAGGAGGAGAGGAAATGTGCCACAACTATTTCTCATCTAGAGGAGCCTAATGATCATAGTAACACTGTCAGTATTTGCTAAATTTAATTGAAAATATTAATGTGTTGGTGCAGGGATTGGAGCCAAATCAATTCATCAGTGACCTGCAAGGAATGAACAAACTGCTCTGCCTGTAACAGATTTTATTATTCCTCTCTTATGCACCAGGCTTGTGACTTGCACTTGTAGTATCCAGATCATCTGAGTTCAACAACTGTTGTCAGTGAAACCTAAGAATTTCAGGTAAATGAATTATACACAAACAACTTTCAAAAAAAGAAAAGTATCAGATCAATTTTGAGAAAGGAAATATCTCTGTAAAGGTAACTCCTATAATTCTGCCAAGAGGGAAGGGAACCCTCTTATTAAGTTTCAAAATAAAACCAAGATGGTTTAAATTACACATTTTTCTAAAGGCCAACACACAAGTTAATTCAAGGTCATCTGTTTTCTAAACGTTATCTACTAGATTTTCACCTACAAACACCAATCAAAGATATTATTTCAAACTATTTTGTTTAACCTCAGAAAAGCAAAGGTAGCCATTTACACACACACAAGTACACCCTTATAAATCATTATAACACTGTAAGATTCAATGAAAATAGTGACAGCTTTGAAAAATGCAACCTAATGTACAGCCAAATAACTCATGAAACTCAGCATGTATTGCTGACTTTGGACATGATCACCAAATTTAACAAGGTGTTCCTGAAAGAAACAAAATAAGACAGGTCCCCGGAGCATCTAGTCAAAACGGCAGATGCATCTGAGCTTCAGGGCAAACTCCTCCATGCTAATATTGTGGTTGGCCTCAAGTAAAAATTGCAAAATTTAAACATCTTTAATTTAAATAATACTTTGGAATGATGGAAAACACTTTGCAAAAGTCTGTCTACTGAGCATAACAGAAAAATTAGAGATACATTAGGCCTAAATATGATCACGTAATATTTATTTATGGATTAAGACCAAGAAGAGTACAATACAAAATTTACCAAACCTGTACAACATCTATCCAGAAGAAAAAACACTAAATCTCCTGCAGTGCAAACTGGAGGAGCATGCTTATTTTTCATAAATAATATTTCCCAGTTATTCATCGAATCACATATATTAAAGCTGTCACTTCCTTAAAAGGGAAAGAAGGGAGGGAAGGAGGGAGGGAAGAAGAACAGTAAAAGAAATTTGTGCCTTGCAGGTCATCTGTGCTGCATGAAATTGAATTGCTGCAAATTACCATCCTCTACTTTCTTATAAAGCCCTGAGCACTGCCTATCCCCATCTGGCACAGACTAATAAAAGTTATTTTCCACCGACACCCCACCACCATTACCATTCATTCAGCTTTAACAATCTACTTGGTTCTTTGCCTTATCTTTTTGAAGAGATGGTCAAAGTCCTAATAAATATTCCAATTCCCATTAAAATCTCCCCAGTACCAGGCCCAGTATCAAAGCACTTCTGTGCTTTTCTTTCTAAGTGCATTTGTTAAGGACTTAGATTTTTAAGGTGCCTGCTCTGAGCTATTCTTCTAATGCTCGGTCAAGGACCTTGGGCTGATTTATGAAACTATTTGCCAATAACTGATGATTACTGACAACATTTAGGACATGGCTGGCTAAGGTTATAAAATCAATATGCAATTATGAAAAACAACAGTACAGTACAATAATTTACATCAAGACAGGCTATTTACCTTTGGCATCACTAATTCTTACTTTCCCTATAATTGTGTATATTTTTTCAGAATTATAAATTTTTGAGAAAATTACCACTCTTCATCATTACTACATCTACCTCTCTCAAAATACACATATTTTTATAAAATCATATTTTGGGGGTGAGAAAAAGGAGAGAGGTAGTCAGAGAATGCCAAGATAACTAACATGATATGACATTTATGATGCTGATGTGGAAGAAATCCACATTTCTAAAAGCATGCCTGAGCCTGGGTGGTAGTGGAGTAAGTCTTTCTAAACAGGAAGAGGGAGATGGACAAACTTCTGATCTAATACAGCTCTGGTTCTTGTAAGCAGAGAGGAAAAGTGTAATCTAATTATCTAAAGATAATTTTGTATAGCACAGTACAAACTTTTAATATTGAAGACACTTAAGTCTAAACATTCAGGAGCTTTTACTTTCAGGAAAGTCAACTAAATTAGTAAGGTTCAGGTAAAAATACCAAAGGCTTTAATGTAGCACACAATATTCATTCAGTGGCCATGAATCATTCGATCTTACTTAAACATAAAGAAGATTTATTGGCTCACGTAACTCAAAAGTTAAGGAGCGTGAACTTCAGGTAAGGCTTGATTCAATGGTTCAATGAACTAACCAAGGACCCAATCCCTTTTCCTTTTTCCATGATACCATTCTAGCTCATAACTGCAACAGAGCAGTGGCCAGTAATTCCTGAGGTTAAATACTCCCCTTGTTCATATTCAGCAAGGAAGAAAGAGCATTGGTTTTGCAAAATGTTCAACCAAAATTCTATAATTCACTTTGTAAATCAGCTGAGGTCATATACCACCCCTTGCATACATCATGAAATACACTGATGGTCTTGATCTAAGTTATATGCAGGAGGTGAAGTCAGCTTCCCTGAAAATTCATGCATACTCAGGAGAAAACCATGGGCTATATGCAAGTGAATTTTGGGGAGGCATCAAACAGTCCACTCCACTAAGCAATTCTGGGACACATTTTGATGCTTTATCTGAGGCGTCTATCCCTGCCCTTTTTCATAGTCCTTATTTTCAAAGTGATGCTTGAACAAACAAGAATGTATTTACTGTCAAATGAAGCAAAAAGCCCCCAAGTCCTTATTCCTAGTTAAGCTCTCCCAATAGGTTTTTATACCTTCTCAATCTCTTTCAAATTTTGTAATGTCAATAAAGAAAAATTTAATACAAAACAAATGTAAATAATACTATTTTTCTCCAATTTAAGAGTAGAGTGAGTTTTGCCTAAAAATATAAGGGCAAAAAAAAAAATCACTTATACAAGAAAATCGTGTTTTTGGTAATTCTAGAGTTCCAACTTCATGTTGCTTTTCCTACAAAAGGTAAAGAAAAATAACTCCAGTTGCCAAATAAGAGTAATACAGATATTGCCAAGTAAATTTTTTTATTTTTTATTATTGTTTCAAGTAAATGTTTTAAATGCCTAAGAGCAAGGAGGGGGTAATTATTCTCAGAAGGGCCAGATATTTCTTCCAAAAATGCAAGAGTACATTATGGTCCCCAAAACAGCACAGGCTGGTCAAGATATAACAAACCGAATCCCATAAAAACTGGAAGCAACCCAGTGCTGAAGGTAATCCCTTGAGAGTAGTTTATTCATCATGCTCCTTAGCTCCACACTGTAGATTATCCTAAGGCCTCATTCAAGTATGAGCCAAACCTTTCAGTAGAGCACAGTCTAAGAGATCTAGATCCCAAGTTATCTCTAAGCTGAAGGATCATCTAATCTGGTACATCTCAAACTGTACCTAGACGTACGGGCAGACAAGGCAGAGAAGGTTTATGCCCACTCCTTCCTCCTACTATTTCATCACCAACAAGAACACATCTGATTTTATCTAGTCCACAAAAATAGCTTCTGGAAATAAACTTCTGTGAATAAAAAGCTTTGTGGGTGGAAAAACTAGTTATTCTAACTTCAGTATTATTTAATCTGAGAAACGTAAGTCCAAGAAGGTTCAAGCTTTTATGGAGTAACAATATCAGACCTTGAACCCAGGATGCTACAATTCATTCAGCAATTATCATACCTCTGGTGCTAGTACTACCTAGGGTAGTCCCTGGAACCAGACAGCACTCACCAATAAGTGAATCAGAATACCTAAATAACCCTTCAATCTCAAAACTCCCTTTCCGAAACATAAAATTTCAGAAGCCTGTTGTGTGTATATCCCAACTCTGCTTACTTGCTATATGACTATGGGATAGGTCCATGTACTTAAAACTCAGTTTTCTTATCTAAAAATAGGAATAGTATTATGCTACCTCTAAAGGATTAAAATAAAAATGTTTGAAGTGTACCCAGAACTATGCAAATACTAAATATATGTTAGAAGATAATATTCACTGGAATTAACTCAGAATACTGTTGTACATTCTATTCCTGAAGCTGCAGTTTTGTTTTCATTTAAAAACTTTCAGTATTAAAAACACACAGGACATTCAGCAGAACAATTATGAAGCAAAATGTCTAATAAAAACGCTATATAAAAATGAATTAATTATATACAATGATACAATGCATGACTACAGAATCAATCTTAAAGACCCACAGTAGAAAATGGTTCCATGAAATGGAGCTTTTCATGTGCAATCCACCAGGACACGGAACTAACGGTGGCACAGATCAGAGATGAGCTCTGTATCTCATTTAGCCCTTCTGAACTCAAAGGGAAATTTTAGTATAACCTAGAGAAGAAATGTTAACAAGGGTTCAAAGATTGCGTGTTTGAATAACAAGTGATCAATTTAAGCTGATAGATGTTGTAAAGGTAGCTTAATCTCCTTATCTTTAACAGTAGTATGAAGGTTGGTTTTATAAATCATACTGCTAAGTTGATTTTTATTCAAAATAAAGAAATGTGAGCCATTTTACCAGAAAGGCGATCGGCGCCCACATGGACCTCCGTAAGAGCTGTGCTGCAACCGCAATCGGTGCCCGCCTGGACCTCAGTAAGAGCTGTGCTGCAACCCCAGACTCACGACCTGAAACTGCCGGGCCTCCGCACACCCTGACCAGAAACTCCGGGAGCCAGGCAACCCCACGTCCTCTCTACTTTGCCCCCCCCCACCCGCCTCCACACTGGCCCGCTAGTCTGGCCAGGAACTCTGGTAGCTGCGTGCCCTTTGGAGACCTCCCTGACACTACACAGAGCCCTTCTCCTGGCCAGAGACTCCTGGAGCCTTGAGCTCTCTGTGACTAAGTCACTGGGTGCCAGGTACTCCCAGAACCATGTGCATCCCCTCCAAATTGCTGGATCTGGGGGTTTCACACTCTGGAGCTACTCCCACAACCAGAACTCCCTGGCTGGGGTAGCCCCAGAGGAACTGTTCACTCCCTACGAACATCCAGCAACAATAGCGTGATCCTGCTGGGGTCTAATCTTGGAGAGACATTTCCCCAACTCTGAGGACGGCCAGAGGCAAAGGTGAAAAACAATCATGAGGCGAAATCAACAGAAAAACTCTGGCAATATGAATAATCAGAGTAGATCAACTCCCCCAAGGATCATTGGGGCAGACACGGCACAAGATCCCATGCACAAATAGCTGAGATGTCAGAAATCAAATTCAGAATCTGCATAGCAAATAAGATCGAATTAGAATTCCAAGCAGTAACCCAAAAGATGTCTCAAGAATTCAACTAATTCAAAAACCAAATGACCAAAGATTTTGACACATTGAGACAAGAAGTTACAGCCCTCAAACAGCTGAGAAACACAATAGAATCCCTCAGTAACAGAATGTAGCAAGCAGAAGAAAGGATTTTTGAAACTGAAGACAAAGCTTTCAAATGCTCCCACATGATCAAAGAGGAAGAGAAATGGAGGGCAAAAACAGATCACTCAGAGAGCTCTGAGAGAATTCAAAGAAAACCAATATTCGTCTTACAGTGATCCCCAAAAGTGACGAAGTGGCTTCACAAGGCACAGAGTCTCTTCTCCATAAGATTATGAAGGAGAACTTTCCAGACATGCCAAGAGATTCTGAAATTCAGATAGCAGACAGTTTCAGAAC
>CAUYPK010026357.1:0-11284 GCA_963574355.1 Loris lydekkerianus | reverse complement strand
GTCTTGTAGACAATAGAAAAAGAAGAAATATATCACATTCCTTCTACTTGATGGGTACCTCTGATATTAAAGTTGGAGAAAATACGTTATTATAAAGGAGAAATTACAAACATATGTCACTTATAAATGAGGATACAATATCCTAAACAACATATTAACATGTTGAGTTAAAAATTAGTGTTTAAGTAACATACTTTGGTCAAAATTAAAACCAATTTATGTGAAAATTAGTCACTGTTTTCTATTTTGTTTTAAATAAATAAGCAAATAAATATGAATATCAGATGGAGCAGGAAAAGTTACTAATTTATTAAGTCTCAGTCTTTGCATACCCATCTTTTTAACACCCTGTGATGTAAGGTGGAGGTTGCACCAGTCACTTTGGCCACATGCTGCAGTGTGCCGCTTGTCTTGTGGGGAAGGGCCTGGGTGAGTGAGTTGCCAGCTGAACCAGCAGCGTCTTCAGGGAACACCACTTTTACTTGAAAAAATAACTGACAAACTATGGTCTGTCATTTTGGGTGTTTGGCAGATGTTTTCATGAGAATGAACCAAGTGAGTTCATTGCCAGTGATACAATTTGAGCTTTTAAGCAAAAATTAAAACTTTGCAAGATTTGTGTTCACTATTGTGAACTTCCCCTTACAGACTCTCCTATTGAAATAGGTGGTGGTATTAACAGACTGTACATTTTGATCTGAAATGTGAAATGTGTAGACATTTTGAAGCCATGTGTAACTCTCCAAGAGACCAATCCACAATGTTATGCCTGGCTAAAAGATACATTGAAAGGGCTGGATAGAACAGTGGGTTATAAGTAACAACATAGGCAATTGGTATGATTTCAGATTCCACATTGCAGTTGACCTTAAAGAAACTCTGACTTATCAAAGAACAGCCACAGCCAGGCACTTTGGAAGGCTGAGGCAGGAGGATTGCTTGAGGCCAGGAGTTCAAGATCAGCCTGGGTAACATAATGAGACCCTATCGCCATAAGAAAGTTTTTTTTAAACATCACCTGGATTTGGTCCCAGCTACTTGAAAAGAGAAAGAAGAAGAATATGTAATTACCCGAAAAGGCTATTTAAATGCTTCCTTTTCTAACTCCCTGTGTAAGAATTGGTTGTCTTATTAAACTTCATACTGAGCAGACTGAATGCAGAAACAGAATAGGGGAATTCTCCTTTAAGCAAGACATTTTAAGAGAATTGCAAAAATTTGAAACAATGCCTTGTTTCAAAACACTAACAACACTCACTGTTTCTTTAATCAAAATTTTATTTAAAATGAAACGTTTCTTTTTATTCTGAAATGAATAAATATGTTTATATTTTTCGATTTTAATTTCTAATATGTTGTCAATAGATAAAATACACAGAAAGCCTCTTTGGAGTCCTCAGGTTTGAAGCATCTGCAGGAGCTGCAGCATTACCTGTGTTTTAGAGCCACTGTGTGCAGAGCAGCTTGGGCACATGGTGGTGTGGCTGTGTCCAGGGAGGGGACCTGGGTGGTGTGAGGGTCCTCTCTTAGTGTCATGCCCGCTACACGTCCTTGCAGGAAGGCACTCATGGATGCTTGCTCATCTGAGCACTGAATCGAACTTCTTAAATCTCATAAGACCCTCTCATTTCTCTCTGCAGGCAGCCGACTTAGATGGGGAAATTAACTTGTCTACATGTTATGATGTCACAGAATATCCAGTCCAGAGAAACTATGGCTTCCAGATACACGTGAGCCCCAGGATTTGGAGGGGGTCTGTGGACTTGAGCAGCAGGGACACGTTTGAGAGGTGGTTGGTCTAGGTCAGGGCACTCTGGGCAGGCTGGGCGCAGCGGTCATCTTTCTGTGGACGATGGTGCCTTTGCTCGTGGCACCCGACTCCTATCTCTGATTTATGATCCGAACAAAAAATTACATATTACATCTTCTTTCTCAAGACTGTTTAAGGGCTTTTGTTTTGAATATATTTTTTTCCTCTTTTAAAATGCTGTTGTTTAGAGTAGTTGAAAAGATGTGGGATGTGGGGAGTAAGAAATAAGTGTCTTTCTTTGCCTTTCTTCCCTTTCTTTCTTTCCTCATTTCCCTTTCCCTTTCGCCAGAGTCTCACTATGTTGCCCTTGGTAGAGTATTGTGGTATCACAGCTCACAGCAACCTCAGATTCTTGGGCTCAAGTGATTCTCTTGCCTCAGCCTCCTGAGGAGCTGGGACTACAGGTGCCTGCCACAACACCCTGCTATATTTTTGGTTGTAGTTGTCATTGTTGTTTGGCAAGCCCGGCTAGGCTAGAATTCACCAGCCTCGGTGTATGTGGCCAGCATCCTACTCATTGAGCTAAGGGCGCTGAGCCAGTTTTTTAATTATTTAAAATTCAGAGAAAGAGGTTTTTATTCACATATTCATTGGTTTGTTCATTCACTCACTAGGCCAAAGTCTTGTGAGGTACTCAAATAAGCACAGCATTGCCCTTGTCCTCAAAAAAGTTATCAGTGTGGGGTCTTCTTGGAGGAGGGCCCACCAGGCATGGCCGGAGGGCCCAGTGTGCAGTGTGTCCCAGACCTGGTGGCACAGAAAGGAAGCAGGTTGGAGCCCAGGTGCGGGGGTGGGAGGGGGCTGGTCTTGCGCTGTGGCTTTAGAAAGCACTGGAAAATGTTGGAAGACACCAGATGGTGATGTGTCTAAGAGACATGCCCACAATGATGTGGAGGATAGCTAGAAGGGAGCAGGCAGGTGGGCACAGTGAGGCTGTCACAGAAGGAGGGAGCTGAGTACCACTGGAAGAGCTGGTATAGGAGGGGGTAGGACCACAGCATGGTGAGGCCAGGTAGAAGCTAAGGGTGGGCGTGGAGCTGAGCCTCTGTAGTTCTGGCCTATGGTATGTTTGAGTCTGTGGTGGGCCCATGAAGGTAGTCCAGCAGGCACCTGGGGGAATGGAGTCTCTGTGGATAACCGAGGCTCGACTCCAGCAGTGCTCACACTGGGGATGGACAGGGGCAGGCCCTGGAGAGGCGGGCAGGCCCTGGAGAGGCGTGCAGGGAGCGGGGAGGGGGGGGATCTCATGAAAAGGAGCCCAGCTGGGAGAGGGGGAACCAGGGTTGGGGGGCAGGTCAGTCTGCACTGTGCTTTGTGACCAGGCCAGAACATGTTTGCACCCTTAGCCAAGCTAAGGCCCTTCTGAAAACTGTCTTCACAGGCTGCAACCCCCCAGCTGCTGGGTAGGGTCTGCAGTGCAGAGCCAGCAGCCAGCCTGTCCAGTTCTTTCCATAACCTTAAGGCAGGACCAGCCAGAAACCACACCTGGTTTCTTCTTTGTGCCATCAGGCCTAGGGACTGACCTGGGACATGCCACATACATTCTTTCTGAGCGGTGCTGGGCAGGGCTGCTTGGGAACGTGGGTCCTGTCCCAAAGGCCACGCTGCTCTGGGTGCCTGTGTCCCACCCCCGCCTGGAATGGGCTTCTCCCCGCCGCTGCCTATCTTGGCTGCTGGTCCTGTTTGCTCATACAAGCTGGAGTCTGGGGCTTGTCCTAAGTTCTCACAAGCCCCAGTCAGCCACACACCCTGCCCACCCTTCTTGCTGCTGAGCCTGAGCCCCACCTCACCTCTCCTCTGCCACGTTCCCTTACTTCCCATCGCTTGGGTGTTTGTAGTAGCTGCCTGGTGGGCCTCCCTGACTTCTCTTAATATGACCAAGCTGCTCTTACCACTCTTTCACACTGCTGAGCACAGGCTGGCTTCTGTCCATCCTTCTGAGGCTGGGAACTCCTTTTGTATACTGCTAGTATGCAGTAGGTGCTCAGTAAATGTGTTCTGATCCTTTTAAGGGGAGATACCTGACTGACCATTGCCATAGAAACATGCTCTCATGCTCTCTAGCCCTCCCTGGGCCCCCCATAGCAGGACACAGGGAGCCCTCTCGGGAGGGCAGCTGGCCACAGCCCTGTTCAGGGAGCCCTCCCGGGAGGGCAGCTGGCCACAGCCCCAGTCAGGGAGCCCTCTCGGCAGGGCAGCTGGGCACAGCCCTGCTCCTTGCAGGTTGTGTCCAGCACAGGAGCCCCCTTTGCAGATAGGAGTCAGCAGGCACCTCCAAGGGACAGTCCCTGATAACACTGTGTGTCTTTTTGTAGACAAAGGAGGGTGAGTTCACCTTATCAGCTATGACATCTGGAATCCGGCGGAACTGGATCCAGACCATCATGAAGCACGTGCACCCAGCTATTGCCCCAGACGTGACCAGGTGTGATGGTGGGAGGTGCTGGGAGAGCCCTTCAGCTTCTGCCACAGCCCAGCCCGGCTTCTCTCTCCCTTGTTTGTCTTACTGCTTCTTGCCCTCCTTTTAGCTTTCCTGTTTTTCTGCCTCCAGGGACCTTGTCCTTGTCTGCTCTGGCCAGTGCAGCGGTGCAGGGCGTGCTTCTGCCTGTCACCAGAGCTGGACTTAGGGGGAGAAGCTTCCATCCTGGTTGGTGGGTGCTCGGCCAGTTGGCACTGTGGCCACTGTGCTGTCAGTGCAAGGGCAGTCCTGGGCACTGCGTCCATCGGCCACCACAGCACTTCTGTGTCTTGGCCTCCTTCTTGTTTCACTCCTGTATCTGTTCCATTTCCATACAACTAGCAGAAGTTTTTTTTTGAAACTCTCGGAGCTGAAGCCAGGTTGGAAAACTGTCCCCCTGTGTTAGCACTCTGTGAGGCTTGGGTTTCACCACCGCCTTCTTCCTCCTTCCCTGAAAGTCATTGCATCAGCAACACACTGGCTTTCATTTTAATAGCAAGTGAGAAGAGCCCTGTGCATGGGGTTCTATGATGGCCAGAACTGTGCCCCACCCCCACCCCCAGGCTTCAACACCCCTGTGTCTAGCACCTCTGTGTATGTCTCTCAGGCCCTGTGGTGCAGACCCCTCCTCAGGTAGGCCATGAGGTCACTCCTGGGGCAGCCTTGGCCGTCCCCTTCTTTATCCGGACCTTTGTCTCTTTCCTGCTAGCTCTAGGCCTCTTTGAACACAGAGTCCTCTTTGCTGTGTCTGTCCCTTGTTCATTCCTGTTCTAGACAAGTATTGCCTATTAATAGTTGTTGCAACATCAGTGAGACCAGGATCGGCCTCCTATTTTCTGCCTCCGGAGTCCTGGTTGGAGAGCTGGGGTGTTGGGTGTGGGTACCCTCTGTGTGTGCAGTTGCCGTATGCTTTGGTGGCCTCTACGCTGCCTCTGTGCAGTGGTGCAGGGCGTGCTTCTGCACCACCAGGAGCAGAGGCCCTAGCTTGGTGGGCCCAGTGAGGAAGTGCCCTGGGCTTCTCTGCTAGGGCTATGGCAGCAGACGGAGCCTGTAGCAGCAGTGAACATGGGTGGGCACAAGGGTGGGCCTGGCTCCGTCCTGTGGATGAAGGGTCTTGCCTGAAAGAAGTCATCTTTGGGAGATGCCAGGGCAGGTGTGAAGAATGCCCCTGTGCCACGTGTGTGCTTGCGCACGGTCCAGTGGAGGTGGCCTGCTGTGCTCCAGTGCCCACCTCCTGCTTGCAGGGACTGCTGGCCACTGGTGAATGAAGAGACCATGTATTTGTTTCTATACAAAGTTGACTTGGTGATTCTCTTCCTGCTTGGCTTACTTCATAGAGCCTTAACAAGTCAGTAGCATGCTCGTCTACCCCCAAGTTGTTTTCAACCTTTTTTCTTCCTACATAGGCTTTTATTATTTGAGGAGAATATGAATATTTTTAGTGCTACAAGACAAAATCCCCAGAGGCATGAAAGTAGGATTGCTTTTGGAAGCTGTTGGCCTTGCCTTTCTCTCTTGTCTTCCCTGTCTGGGAGGTGTGGGACCCTATGGTCCCTGTCCACCACCTGCCTGTGGACAACTTTATATAGAAACAAATATGTGGTCTCTTCATTCACCCCCGGCCGGCAGTCCCTGGAAGTGGGGAGGTGGTCACTGGAGCACAGCAGGCCACCTCCTTGGACCGTGTGCAAGCACACACATGTGGCACAGGGGCATTCTTCACGCCTGCCCTGGCATCTCCCATCCCGCCTGCCCTCCATAGGAGCTGGAGCAGGTGTCAGCTCAGTCATGGTGCAGAGCGCTCTGATCACTTTTCATCCAGACATCAGGGTGTCTCACGCTGGACACGGGCAGATCTGGCTACTCCACAGCATCTTGGTTCTCACCAGCTCGCTGCTGGGCAGCCCCTGGGTGTGGTGGCGGCAGCCACTTCCTCTTTTCCTTGGGTGCCTCTCATGGGCGCTGTGGGCCAGATTTAAACATAGATGTTCCCTAAATCTCCTTGGGCCTCGCTGTCCCTGGGTGGCTTTTTGCTCCTTTCTGAGGGCCTGGACCTGATTGGAGACCACTCCTGTTAGCCTCTGAGGCTTATCCACAGAGCCTAGAAACCTTTGCCTCAAATCCGTTCCTGGCTTCCTTGCAGAATTGCTATCAGCAACCCCTACTCACCCCTGCTCAGGCAGGCACTCTCCTGGAGTCTTTGCTTTGGGCAAGCTGGGAGAGGGCATGGACTCCTTAGACACTCTTGCTCTGCTCTGAGCTGCTGGTGGGCAGCCAGACGTGCCCACAGCACAGCCTGTACCACCTGTGCCCCTGGCCGCCTCTCACCCCCTCATTGTGACAGCTTGCTAAGTCTCCTCTCCCCTCCAACCTCCCCCTTGTGGGCTTGTGGTCACCTCTCTCCCTTGCCCATAGGTGGTCTCAGCCTTTCAGATGCATCCATTTGTCAAACCAGCAGCCAGAATGAGCTATAAAATGCAGATCTGATCATGTTACCTGCTTATTAAAACCTCTGAGCCTTTCTGGGAAGTAGCTGGTTCTCCTTTCTGTCATCACCACCCAGTCCAGACATGTAAGAGGTGCCTCACAAGACATTTGGACAGTGCCTGTGCCACGGCACAGCCTGATATAGCTCTTGGCATTGTCCCTGTGTGGGGCAGGGCCGACCCATCCTGCCTGTGGACTGTGGGAGTCCCTGGGCTCCATCACCCTGGGTCAATGCCACCAGGATGTGCCTCGTCCAGCACCCCTGCAGTTAAAGGGTCTTGCTAGTACTGGAAACCTCAAGCTGTCTGAAGCTCTTTTCCTATCCCCTCCCATCAGAACCAGGTTGAGAGGGTCACAGGGGTAAAGACATAGCATCCCTGTCCCTCCTCGTACCTAGGAGGCTGTAGCTGGGGTAGAAGAGGGGGTGTGGTCCGAGCATGGCGGGTCCTTTGGTGGGTGGGGTCCCCAGAGCTGCCCCTCATAGAGGCTGTGTTTGGCCTCCTGCCCCACAGCTCCCTGCCAGAAGAAAAGAGCAAGAGCAGCCCTTCTTGTGAGACCTGCCCAAGGCTGAGTGAGAAGCAGGAGGCGGAGCCTGGGGAGCTAGACACTGAGCAGAGGAGGAGCCGAGCTCGGGAGCGGAGGCGGGAGGGCCGTTCCAAGACCTTTGACTGGGCTGAGTTCCGCCCCATCCAGCAGGCCCTGGCTCAAGAGAGAGCTGGCACCATGGGGACCCCTGATACCCATGAGCCTGGGCACCCTGAGGCAGAGACCGGTGAGCTGGAGCGGGAACGAGCACGGCGGCGGGAAGAGCGCCGCAAACGCTTTGGGATGCCGGACACGGAGGATGTGGCCCTGCGCATGGAGGTGGACCGGAGTCCAGGGTTGCCAGCAGCCCCCGACCTCAAGACACAGAACGTCCATGTGGAGATCGAGCAGCGATGGCATCAAGTGGAGACCACCCCTCTCCGGGAAGAAAAGCAGGTGCCCATTGCCCCCCTGCACCTGTCCTCCTCAGAGGATGGAGGAGACCGGCTCTCCACTCATGAGCTGACCTCTCTGCTGGAGAAGGAGGTAATGGCTTGGGTGGGCTTCCTTGCAGCAGCCTTTCCTAAGCAGGGGGTATGCCCAGCCATAGCCTGAGGGGTTTGGCCTCATAGTCCTTCCCCTCAAGGGACGTGCAGACTTCTGGGGGTACAGACATACAGCTGGTTCTTATGCTGAGGCAGGTGCTTGGGGATGCAGGAGTGTGCCACCTTGTGCAGGGGTCAGCCTGGGGTCAGTGGAGCCTTCGGAGGACTCAGGAGCCAGACGGAAAGCAAGTGGGGTGGCCCATTGGGGAGGCAGGGCCCACGGGGGAGGCCTCATGCTGCCTATTAAAGGGCAGGAGATGTGAGCAGAGTCAGATGTCCGTCTGCACTAGGCAGCCAGGGCTGAGCAGGCAGAAGCTGGAGGCAGAGATAAGCTTGGATTCTGCGACTGGCCTGTGGACAGCCAGGCAGACCCAAGGAGGCATGGCAGTAGGCCAAGGCTAGGTCCTGGGTACTAAGGCATGGATGAGGGGCACAGGCTGTCACCTGCATGCCTGGCCTCCAGCCCAGGGCATAGCTGGTACACACTAGCCCTTGCTGTGTAGCGTGAGATGTTCTCATGGCAGTGTACCCTGAAACCAGATCTGCAAACCTATGTCGGGGGGCGCTGGTTGAGGAGGTGCAGCGTCATGGTTTTTGTTAACTCCCTGCTAAGCCCCACACCACCAGTAGGGACAGTCTTCAGTAGGCTGTTTCAGATGCATTCTTTGCATAAGCAGCTAACAGGTGGACGCTTTGGCCAGACCTCACACTTCTTGTGTTTCTCCTATTGTATTAAATTTGTGAGGCTGAGTTATCACCGGCATCAACACTTTGGCTATTTATTTTCTACAGCCATTGACAAAAGAAGCAAGTTGAAAGAAAATAACAATTCAAATTTACATTGCTGTAAACTACCAGAATGGGCTAGTTAGCAGGCCACACGCTGGCTCAGCTGGTGCAGCAGTCTGTGGTTTAGATAGTAGTCTGTCTTTAGTGTTGAGAAGCCAGGGGTGTCTCCACCTCTCACAGCAGCCTGTGCATACCCAGCTCCCACCCGTGCTGCACTTAACCACTTACCACTCCAGCTCCCACTTACCACAGCCCCAGGAACGGGGTGGTTGGCCCTGCCCACAGCTAGGTGGCAAGTGTGTACCCAGGAAACCTGTGAGGAAGAAGTGGATGGTTGAGAAAGTGACTATGAAGCTGTGGAAAGCAAGTGGGGGTGTAAAATAGCTTACTGGTAGGTTTTCACATCTTGTTTGAGGGAACTGTAGGAACCTTTTTGGAAATAGAACTTTATGTGGAATCCATCGTGTCAAACTGGTCAACTGGAGTAGTTACAGGTGAAGCCACACCAGGGCCTGTGTGAGGCCTGCTGGGGGAGACCCAGCTGGTCTGTGTGGGCAGCTGAAGACACTGGAGGCCATGGGGGCCATCCCCCTCCTTGTTGCCTGGTGAGCAGATGGGACACAGAGCACGTATGGGCCTGCACATTTGGACCGTGACCAAGTGTGGAAGTTACCTGGGTAGAAGGACAGGCCCCTCCTTGGCTCCCCAGAAAACTGAGGCTGACGGCTCCAGCTGGGATGACAGTTCCCAGTGCTATACATGGAGACCAGGCCTCACCTTTGTGGGGTTCAGGGGCTCCATGTGGAAGCCTGGCTGCACTCACAAAATGCATCTGAGGGCTTGTGTTCTGTGTCTGCCGTTTCTTTTCTTTCTTTTCTTTTTTTTTTTTTTTTTTTCTTTTTTTTGTAGATATGGGATTTCCCTGTTTCCCAGGCTGGTCTTGAATGCTTGGCCTCAAGCAATCCTCCTGCTTTGGCCTTCTAAGGAATCCTATGTTCTTTTTTTTTTTTTTTTTTTTTTTTTTTTGAGACAGAGTCTCACTTATGTCACCCTCAGTAGAGTGCTGTGGTGTCACAGCTTAACAGCAACCTCCAACTCTTGGGCTTAAGTGATTCTGGTGCCTCAGCCTCCCAAGTAGCTGGGACTACAGGCACTCACCACAGCGCCCATCTACTTTTTTTTTTTTTTTTTTAAATTGTTGGGGATTCATTGAGGGTACAATAAGGGTACGCTGATTGCATTTGTTAGGTAAAGTCCCTCTTGCAATCATGTCTTGCCCCCAAAAGGTGTGGCACACACCAACGCCCCATCTCCCTCCCTCCTTCCCTCTCTCTGCTTTTCTTTATCATCATTTTGTTTAAAAAAATCTGTCTTTTGGGTCAACAGCTGGAGCAGAGCCAGAGGGAGGCCTCAGACCTTCTGGAGCAGAACCGACTCCTGCAGGACCAGCTGAGAGTGGCCCTGGGCCGGGAGCAGAGTGCCCGCGAGGGCTATGTGCTACAGGTAGGTGGGCGGGGCTGTGTAGGGCACGGGGGCTTCAGCGAGCAGGGCTCATGCCTCAGCCTGTAGCCGGTCAGACAAGCAACAAGCAAAACCTGGCTGGCAAGGCCACCTGTCCCCAGTCTGTGCCTCTGGGCCCTGCCTGTGGGCCTGGGCTCTCAGTACTCTGGGGGGCTAGCTCCATTCATTTTTTCTGCAGCCCCACTTTCTACTTTGTATCTGGGCTGAAGTTTAGGGAGATAATGTGGCCACCTACCACTGGGCTAACCCAGCCACCTGCTCCTGGTGAGGAGATTAGGTGGTAGCACCTCAAGTCCTGACTGTCCACACCTGGCACACCTCACTAGGATCTCTGTGCCAAAGCTCCTAGCCAGTAGCTGGGTTCATGGGCCAGTGGGCTCACCTGGGTTGTCACGAGGCAGGGGCTAGCCTTGCACTAGACCCTATGCTGCTTCTGGGGCAAACCAGAGATGGTTCTACCCTCATACAGCTGCCATTCTAGCGGAGGTTATTGACTTAGCTTTAGGGGAAAGCTGAAACCAAGTGTCAGGCTGGAGAGACTAGTTCTCCTGAAGGCTGAAGATCTGGAATTAGAGTGAGGGCCCTGAGTTCAAGTCCTGCCTCTGCACTGTCCCCAGAAGCAAGTGCATTAGTCTCTCTTTCCCCCAAGCAGTAGCCCTCTCTGCCACCGTTCCTTCACCCTTCTAGCAGTAGCCCTCCCTGCCTGTGTTCATTCCCACAGCAGTAGCCCTCCCTGCCTGTGTTCATTCCCCCAGCAGTAGCCCTCCCTGCCTGTGTTAATTCCCCCAGCAGTAGCCCTCCCTGCCTGTGTTAATTCCCACAGCAGTAGCCCTCCCTGCCTGTGTTCATTCCCCCAGCAGTAGCCCTCCCTGCCTGTGTTCATTCCCCCAGCAGTAGCCCTCCCTGCTTGTGTTCATTCCCCCAGCAGTAGCCCTCTCTGCCTGTGTTCATTCCCCCAGCAGTAGCCCTCGCTGCCTGTGTTCATTCCCCCCGGATGTAGCCCACCCTGCGTGGGTTCGTACGCCCGGCGTTTCCGCACCCGGGGTGGGTGAGTTCGTCCGGCGGGTGGCGCGCCGTGGGGGGTGTGGG
>CAUYPK010026355.1:0-34953 GCA_963574355.1 Loris lydekkerianus | reverse complement strand
GCTCCTGCCTTTGCTGACCTTCTCCCTTCCTCACAGTTGTAGGCTGCAGGGGATTTGCAGCTGAGAACTGTCCAGCCCCAGCTGTGCTCCAGAGCCCAGGTAGGAGCCGCAGCTGCTGTGCTGGAGCAGGACAGCCTCCCTTAAAAACCTTCCCACACGATGCCCCATCCCTCCACTCTCCTCGCTCAGCCCTGGGCACTCCAGCGTGGTTACCCCATCTCCCAGCCTTCAAAGTAGATCATCCTTAGTTTGAATCCCAGCAACTCCCTTTACTTCCCAAATACTGCTGCCATGTAACACAGTAACACAGGACCCACCAGCTAAAGTATGATGGGCTGATGAAGGTTCTAGAAAAGCACTTGACTCTCATGGGCTCCTTCACTTCTTTCTCTCTTCCTTCGACCAGCTAAACCACTCTTGGAACTTAGTACACACATCAGAGACAAAAAAGGCTTTCCTGAGGAACTGGCATGATTTCCTTGGTCAGACAATGTAAAGCGTTTGACTCACTTTTATTTCCCTTGTGTCTCTGGAATGTTTGGAGCTAAACTTTTTTTTTTTTTGGGGGGGGGGACAGAGTCTCACTTTGTCGCCCTTGGTAAAGTGCAGTGGCTCACAGTGACCTCAAACTCTTGGGCTCAAGTGATTCTCTTGCCTCAGCCTCCCGAGTAGCTGGGGCTACAGGCACCTGCCACAATGCCCGGCTATTATTTTAGAGGCAGAGTCTTGGTCTTGCTTACGCTGGTCTCTAACTCCTGAGCTCAAGCAATCCACCCAACTCAGCCTCCTAGAGTGCTAGGATTACAGGCGTGAGCCACTGTGCCCAGCCAGCCTTCTGTCTTTTAAACTAGCCCTGATCTTTTAAAAGTTATGGGGGGAACACTGTATTTTTCAGTCCTCCTTGCCACATGCAGCTCTCCACTGTCCAGCCCCAACCTGGCCTGGTACTCCTCCAGGCCTGACCTCATCTCTTCTCCTGCCAGCCTGGCCTCCTGGCTTTCCCGTGTCCACCCAGCCACTCCGGGCCCAGGCATTTGGCTGTATCTGACACGAGAGTGCCTTCCCCCATCTAGCACGAGCCAAGCCCTCATCCAGGCGCCACCCCCCAGGATGGTTCCCCGGCTTTGTCAACTCTTTCCCTAAGTCTCCTGCCCTCTCCTTCCTTCTGCCCATTCACAATATTTCTTGAACACCTGCTTTGTCCCAGGCACTGATTCTGCAGTAAATAAGAGATAAAACCCTCTGCCCCGACAGAGTTGCCACTCTGGTTGGGGAGAATGACAACAAACAAATAACTAAAACTTGGGGGTTGGGAATTTTTTAACAGATGGCGGCCAATATTAAAGAGAAACTTAAATAAAAACAGTCTGAAGGGGTTGGGAGTACTGGTGGGAGCCCGGGACGCCCTCACTGTGCAGACGGCGTTTCTGGAGTGGGTGGGTGAGGAGGTTCCAGGCAGGGAGACCCCAGGCCTGGGGACAGAGAAGAAAGGCGGGGATGGGATGAGAGGCGCAGTCTGAGAGGGCTAGGGTCAGACTCAGGGAGCGTGGGGGCCACTGCAGGTTTTGACCTGTTCCACACCAGGCTCTGAACTACTCACTCGATCGCCAGCAATCTTGTAATTTGGGGCTGACTTCTTCAGACCCATTTCAAAGGCAGCAGGGGCCCAGAGAGGGAAGGAACCAGCCTGACGTCACGCAGCAGCACTGCCCTTTCCCAAGTTGGTGGTGGGTGGGCGGCTGGTGAGGAGGGGGGGCTGAGTCCCGAAACTGCTTATTCTCCTCGGCCTCTACTCTCAGCATCTGCCCATAAATCACTCTGACACCCCCACACTGGGGCGTGGACAGATTCAACATCACCTCTGTGGGTGAGTGGTTCCCAGGCCCCTGCACTCAGTGGCGCTTGTGGTTCTTGGCTCCGGATGCTGGCCGCCCAGCCTAGGGCTCTGAATGCTGGGCTCAGAACGCCAGGGGAGCTGTGTTTGCCCTGGGCTGGGAAGGGGTTCAGGAGAAAGGGAAGGACCCCACAGGGCTGAGGATCTGGCTACCAGATGAAGAGCTGGGAAAACTCAAATATGTTGCCCAAAGATCTGGGCAGGATCTGGGCAGGACCTGGTCTGGTCTTGGGGGAGTGTGGAGGGGATGGTGTGCCCAGAAGTGCTCAGCCTCCTTCTCCCTATGTCCCCCACATTCCCAGTCTGGGATTATTTTGGAGCTGGCTCAAGGGTAGAGGCAGGGACAAGATGGAGGTGTATGCCAGAGAGAGGGGAGACCCCCTCCTTAGCCCTGACTGCCCTCCTACACCTGTCCCTACCAGGAAGGTGCCAGCATGGAAACCACCAAGTGCTTTCTTCTCACCTGGAAGTGGGCTGGGGGCTTATTTGGAGCCAGCCTCATGGCTTCTCAGGTTCCCCTGGAGAAGAAGTGGCCCTTGTCTGGCCAAACCTCGGGGATTTGGGGAGCAGCACACAACAACTTGGTGCTCTGCCCTCAAGAAGCTGCCATTGCTCAAGCTGCACTCAGAGCCTTGGCGGTGGCCTGGCTACCTCTCCTCCTCTTTCCCCATCACCATGCCCCACCCATTATTTTCCAAACCTGCCTTGGATGCAGGAGCTGCTCCTTTCATGCAGGCCGACCCTCTATTGGCACTAGCCAGGGTCTGCCCATCCTCCTGCCCAGTGTGTCTGTGGCACCCGCCCATGCCACACTTCACTTCCAGGCCAATGGTCACACTGTGCATGGGTCACAGCACATGGGGGAGGCAGCCTGGGGGGGATGGGGACGCAGAGAGGTAGGGCAGGAAATCACAGGTTCTAGGATCATCACAGGTTCTACTGGCCATCTGGCACTGCCACTACGAGAGGACTGGCTGGACACATTTCTAATCTCTCTGAGCTTCAGCCTGCTGACAGGGACACTGCTTGCCGCATCCCATGACTGCATAAAGGGCAGTGAAGGGCTGCCTCACCATCTCTGCCCAGCCCTGCTGGGAGGAGGCTCTACCTGTCACCCTCCACTGTAAGGTGGGCATCATGAGGAAAGACACTGGGGCTGGCAGGAATTAGGTAGCCCACATTTTTCTACTAAAGAGGAGAACAGGGAGCAGCTCAGGGAGGGAGGGTGGGGACGATGACAGGATAAGGGATGACGAGCTGCTGGTCGGGAAGATGAGGCCAGGGTAGGTCCCTGCCCCATTTGGGCCCTTTCCGGGACTCTAGAGTTCTGGGAAGGTAGAGATGACTCATCGGAATCCTCTTCCCTTCTAGAGTTAAGGGCAACTAACGACCGACCTTCAACATTTGCCTGTTCCCCACACCCTCTCCTGTCCTCTTCTGTACCCCAAGTTTGTCCTGGCCCCTGGCCTCTCAGCACAGGGCAGAGCAGGCATCCCTCACCTGCAGCCCTGCCCTGTGACCTTTCTGGGGCTGGGACAGGGCTGGCCTTGGACAAAGTGCTGTCCCTCTCTGGGCCTCATTTTTCCTTTGGCCAGTGGAAGGGCTGGCCCCACAGGCTGTGGAGGAGTCCAACCTAGGTGACTGGGGCTGAAGAGGGATGAAGCCCCCATGTGCTGCCTGTTCAGAGCTGTTGGCGCTTGGGGGTATCGGCAGAGCCTGCTGGGGCCCAGTAGAAGAGTCCATTGGGGGTGGCAGTGGTGAGCAGGAGGGGACGGAAGGCTGGGGAACCAGTGAGGGTGGGCACTGGCAGGTGGCCAGCCTCACCACAGGCCTCCCCAAGGGCCCCTAATGGACCCACAGAGGCTGCTTGTCAAGGCCTCTTGCCTAATTATCAAATCGTTTCCAGATCCCCTCCCGCAGCCTGCCCTCCTCCCCACCCAGACTGTTAGGAAGCATCAAGCTAGCCCTGAGGTATGATGTGCGGATGCTGGTTTACAGGGCAGTGGGGTCCTGCCCATCTATTCCTGGGAATGCTCCACCCCCACCCAGCCACTCAGACTCCACAGACTCCGGTGCCCCGGTCCTGGGTGGGGCAAGTCAGCCCTGCTGGAGGGACGTTGGCTGCGCTCCTGAGCTCCAGGTTCTGCCTCTGCAGAATAGGGATTTCAACCCCGACTTCACAGGGCCATGGAGATAGTTTGTGCTGACTCTGAGGGAGCTGGTGACCCCTCTCCTTGTACCTTGAACTAGACTCTGGGAGGTGAAGTGTGGGTCACAGCCTTACTGCCTCTGCCCAGCTCTGACACCCAGCTCCCTTTGCTCTCGGCAAATGCTCTTGACAGCTGCATCCTCCCCAGAGAGACCCCTGCCTCAAGCACTGGTGTAGGGGTGGCTGGAGAGCAGGCATAGACCTCTCACCCTGAAATGCTCTGCTTGGGGTACTGGGGGTCCTGAGCACATGGGCAGGGATTTCCCAAGATTCCTATGAGTCCCAGCAGAGCCAGCCCCTCCCCTGCCCCCATTTGGTGTCCCTCACATCCCACTGCACTCTCACATGTGTGCGCGCACACACACTCATGCACATACATATGTGCAGATCCAGCCAGGGTAGTGGGGAGCCGACATCTGCCCACCAGGTGTGCCCCAGCTGTTAATCAGTGCTTGGAAGGAGCCGCTGGTGTAGTAGCGACCCCCAGGGAGATGAGGGCAGCCAAAGGTCACCCAAGGTTCCCATAGCCCCTCCCAGTGGCTGTCCCCCAGCTGCCCTCTCGCATTTGCAGGTGGGGAAATAGGACTCAGAGAGGGGCAGGGACTTGGTGGGGGCCACATTGGTAGCAAATGGGGCTGGACTTCCTGCCCCACCCTCGTGGCCTGAGCCAGGGCTTTCTTCTCCCCTGCCCCAACCTGAGGTCTGCCCTGTGCTGCCTGCCTGGGAAGCAGAGGACCCAGGGCCCTCAGCTGCTGCCCTCAGTCTCTGATGGGCCTGGGGAGGTGTGGGAGGGAAGACATTCTCCCAGTCAGCAGTGTCACACAGGGCAGGCATTGCCACAGGTGGGAGAGAGGAAACACAGGCAGGCATTCCCTGGGGGTCAAGCAGAAGCTGGAGGCTACGGGGGCGTTGGGTGGATAGGTTGGGTGACCATCAAGATTCTTACAGGTACAGAATTCTGAGATTCTGAGTGGTAGTGATCTCCCAAGTTGAGGATTCCTATGAAGTCGTATTAAATGCAACCCCATCCCCAGACTTCTTCCAGCTCCCTGACCCCAGGGTTTTCTGAGTCTCTAGAGTCCCCCCCCACACCCCCCAGCCAAGCTTCACAGCATGTGCACTCCAATCCCTGCTCACCAGTGAAAGCCCATGACTTTGCCTCTCCAAGCCTCAGTGGCTCCACCTGTAAAGTGGGGACCATTACAACAGTACCTGCCTCAGCAGTGGTGGAAATAAAGTGAGGTGCCTCATGTGAAGGTTGATTGTGAGCTAGACCAGGAACTTGTGAACTTGACTCTGGCTTGGAGGGCTCTGCAGGAGGAGGCAGTGGGAGTGAGACAATGTGGCTGGGGGTATACTGGCACTGAGTGGACAAAAGGGCTGAGTATGGGCACGGGAGCCAGGGGGTCCTGTGCAGGTGGACATGCATTTCCCAGCGGGACGCAAGCCAGGCACATCCATCACTGCCTGGGCCCTGCCAGCTCAGGCTCCAGCTACTGGAGGTGGCTTCAGATCAAAGAGCCTTGGGAGTGAGGCCGACAGCTGGGCCAAACCCACTGACCACACTGACCCCAGCTGGTGACCCAAGCCTCGGGAAAGGGGGCTGGCCTGGGTCTGAGGATGAGACTGGAGGGAGGCAGATTCTGGTCCAGCAAACTGTACTTCTTGGGCACCAGCCTAGGGCAGGGCTTTGCCCTGGTCATTGAACTGGGTGCCCACATCCTGATAACCCATCTTACAGTGAGGACAGCAAGGCCCAGAGGTCTCTGAGTGTCCTCCTGCTCCTAGCCTCAGACTCAAAGGAAAGGTATGCTCAGAGCAACCTGATGGAAGCACCCAGATTGATCCAAGAGAGATGCTGGCAAGCTGGGGCAGGAGCCATGGCTTGAATACGAGGATAGTATCTCTGGACCCAATATGTTCAGCTCAGAAAGCTCAGAACTATAGTCCCCTCATCCCACCTTGGCCCTCTCTGATCCACAGTGACCACATTGGCTTTGGAGAGATTTCTCCAGGCCTCTGTCTCCCTATCTGCAAAATGGGTGGGTTGGACTCATTGCTCCCCATGGGGCTTTCCAGCCTTGAGGGGAGGGGAGATCTAGAGAGAGGTTCCAGAAAGGAGGCCCTTCAGCTCAGGTTTAATGAGCTGTCTGTTCATTTGGAACTGATCAAAACCAGACTTGAGCTGAGCTATGTCTCTGATTCACATGGACTGAAGCCGCCAAGAATTCATCCCTCACTGTTTCCAGTAAATAATTGAGCTCCCATGGGGTCCCCAGGGCGGGCTAGATGTCTCACCTCCTTTCTTCACAGTGAACTTGACCAGAGGAAGCCAGGAAGGCAGGAGACCCATGGCCAGGCCTCCAAGCATGCTCCTACCATTGCACCCTGTGGTGGGTGGGAGTTGGCTGCTGCAGCCATCACACAGGCCCACACATTGGGGAGTCTGGCCCTGATGTCTCCTTCATTCATGCAATCAACAAACTGTCACAGAGCTCCCCAAGAGCCATCATGGGAGGCAGCAACCCTCCTCAGGTCCTCTCATACCCTCTCAGACATCTGGGGAGGTGACCGCCTCTTCCTTTGTTGTTCCTCCTGGCTTATGAGAGATGAGGAAATGCCAAAACGGGTTTCAGATAGTGACATTGTGTTAGCTGCTCAGCGACCAGCCTCCTTCCCTGCTGTGGGCTGCTCCCACGACCATGTGCCTGTCAACCCCGCTGGAGGCACGCACAGAGCCAAGGGTCTGTGCTTAGCGGAGGCGACCCCGCTGAACCACCCTTCCATAACACACACGCACACGCACACTCCCCTTTGTGTCAGGACCTGATTAAAGTAGATAAAACAGAGGGATTTAGAACCAATAGGGTGGCTTGGGGTCTCAGAGCCTGCATTTTAACAAAGGTTCAGGAGATTCTCTTTCCCCGCCATGTTTAGGAACTTAGACTATAAATCTGACCTTGGCAGGATATAACCTTGGAGATCTTTAGGCCTTCACATCACCCTTTTTGCTTCAAAAAACTAAAAAAGCACAGAAAATATCGAGATGTGGGGGGTGATGGGCATCCATTTGCTGCTGTCTCACAGGGAGGTGTGAGCAGCTGGGTTTTACCCCACAGAGGGGAGTTCGCTTCTAGTGGGCCACTGACCAGCCCCAGGAACCTTCCTGGCTGACCTGTCCAAGGGTGGGGTTAGCCTTCTGCAGGGACCTCCAGCATGAGTGTCAAGGACACTGGTAGTCCCTGTGCTGTGAGTCTGGGGGCTCCACATCCTCGATGATCTCCCTGCAGTGAAGTCCCTACCAAAACAGGGGCACACACAGACCCCTTGTTTTCATTTGCATTAGTCACATTGAATTCATTTTGAATTTCAAATGACATTAAGAGATGGCATGAATGTATACGTTTACCAAAAGGAAGCGTGAATTTTGAGTTTCAGAAACACCCTGAAGTTTGGTGGCTGCTGGCCCAACCTCCACTCCGTCCTCACTCTGGGCTCCACACTTGAGTTTGGAATTCAGGTCCTAAGTTATTGCTTTTGCTTCTGGGCTGTAGCAGGTTCAAGCCAAGGTCTAATTGGTCTTGGTGGCCCTCTGGGACCCCGACAACATCTATGAACGAGCAGATGCACCAGGTACGGAAGAACAAAGAAAGGGGGAAAGCAGCAGTGAGGCAGGGGAGGGGAGAAGCCTCGCCGGCCACCTCTGCCCTCTGCGTCCAGTGGAACCAGCAGCTCCCCTGCCCCAGGGCCTTGGTCATTTGTCCTCTCTCTGTAGGTCTGCAGAACTCAGGGAGGAGGGATGTGTCCCTATGACTGGGCCCCTCCTCCTCCTGGGGCCCTGGGAAAGGGATGTGAACAGACAGATTCCTCTCGCCACCTGGGCCCCTCATGGTTCCCACCTCCTCCTCCTGTGGGCGGTCAGCCCGGCTGGGAGAATAGTGCTCCGGCCCCGCCTGCCGCATGTCCTGCCCTGGCTGTGGTGTGCTTGTCTCGTGTACACTGCAAAGCTGGTTTGGGGGAGGACTCTGGCCTCTGCCTCCCCCCTCAGGTGGATGAAGCTAAGGAGATGAGTCTGCAAGTAGAGGGGCCTCACAAACGTGGGGAGGTCAGTGGGTATTGCCTCAGTCAGTCACTTGTCCCCTCCACAAGCCCTTTCGTCAGGCTCTGAGGGCCTGAGAGGACCCAAGCCCACCAGGTGCAGGCCCACGTTGGACATTCATGGCTCTCCCTGACCCCAGAGAGGGGCATCTCCCAGCTCTGGCCCAGACAAGGAGGGCCAGAAAGGATTCTAGAAAATATGAATGAGGGCCAAGCTCCCCCAAACCCACACTATCTATGGCAGGTCTGTTCCAGGGATGACGAGCAAGGAGCATTCTCCCTAGAGAGGGTGTGATGAGGATGGCACCGGGTGTGGAGTGCCTGCCAGTGCTGGGCCCTGAGCATGTGCTGGCCTGTGGACATCAGAATTCTCTGCCCGGAGTGCCCTCCCCTCTAGGAAGCCTACACTGCCTACCCTAAGACCTTTTGGTGGGGAGAGGGAACAGATTTCTGATGGTAGGCTGGTGGCTGAGATTGCCAGAGGACAGCTTGGCTTCCAAGGGGACAGAACACTCTGCCTGCTCCCCTCCCACATCTGAAATAACAGGTATATGCCTGAGTTTCCACTCTGTGGCTGGCTGTCCCCATCATCTGACAGATTAACGTTCGGAGATAGCCCTGGGACTGTGGGAAGGGGAGGCACAGCCTCAGCTCCTTCACACCTCTCGGCCCAAGGGGGCTCATGAGGCCTAAATCAGGAATCCCACCTGACAAAGAGGGGACCCCACCCCAGAGGGGTTAGTGATTGATGACAGTGATAGCAGCAGCCAGCATGGACTGCCTGCTTTCTACACGCTGTTGGCTGGACTAAGTGCTTGGCAGGTATTAACACGTTAACCTCAGGACACCCCATGAGCTTACTTACCCCCTTTACTACTGCTATTTCACCAACAAGGAAACAAAGGCCCAGAGAGGTGAAGTGATTTGCCCACAGCTACGCAGCTCGTAGTTTATAATCTTGGGGTTTGAGTCAAGACATGTGACACCCAGAGCAAATCTGTCCGCAAATCCAGATGTGCCTGACCCCAAAGTTTCCCAGATGTGTCTGTCTGCTGCCTCTGCAGGCCCATGTGGAAGAGGAGATTCCCAGGCTACAGAGGCCTCTGCTGAGCAGGGCCATCACTGGAGTTCCCTTTTTTAGCCAAGAGCTTCCAAGCTGACAGTAGTGACCCAACACAGGTGCTGCCCTCTTGGCCCTTGGGCTGCTCCAAAATCTCCAGAGGCCAGGGATGAGCAAAGAGTGGTCAGTGCCCCACCCTGGTTCCCACCCTTTATGCCCAGGGATGGAGAGCCTAGACCCTTGTCAGCTCTAAGCAAAGGGTGATAGCCTTCCTGGGAGGGGAGTCTGCTGGTTAAAAAGCAGCAAGGATTTTCTGAGGGAAGTGGGGAGAAGCTTACAGACCTAGGCAGAGAACCCCACCCAGTTAGCACAGAGTCCATAGAGTTCGAACCCCAAACCCCCAAGCCCCAATTAAGGGCTGCCATCTGGTCTTCCACTCACCCAGGGTCTGCACCCAGGGAAGAGCCAGCCTTCCTGTTTCCCCAGTCCACATTCTCCTTCTACCCTGGCCAGGCAGGCCTGTCAGACAAACAGGCAGGAAGGGTGACACTGGTTCCCCATACAGCTGTGTGACCTTTGATAAACCACTTGACCTCTCTGAGCCTCATTTGATCACATGAGGGTGTTTACACAGACCTCTTAGGTGGCTCAGAGGCTTGAAGAAGGGAGGTGTGAAAGGGCTTGATTTAACACCAGGTGCACAATAGGCACTCAGTGCAGCATCCATGTCATCTGCTCCCCCAGTGGGCTGACGCAGGCTGGGCCTGGCACCTGGCACCTGGCCCTGTGCTGGGCACTGGGAGGAGGGTGTGGCTGCAGGGACAGCGAGGAGCCCCAGAGTGTATCTTATTAATCAGTCCTCTCTCCTCCCCTCGGGTGAGATGGAGATACTGGCCCTCAAGGGGACGTGACTTGCCAGTGTCAGGCAGCAAGCCAGTGCTCTGCAGGAAAAACTGTCCGTTTTTACAAAGAGTTTTGATGAAGCACAGACAACTGTGTAGAAACACAACTGAACAAAAGGTATGACCTAAGGGTCATGCCGAGGGGGAAACCCAGCATGGCCTGTCCGTTCAGATTCTTGTTGGCCTGTGTGTTGCCGTATTTCTTCCTCAGGTGGGGACAGGGCCCTCTGGAATGAGGGTCTTATGACCAACTATCAGACATGGGCAGGTCAGAGCAGCTCTTTCTGGCCGGCTCCTGCACAGAGGCGCGGAGGAAGGTCGGCCTGATATTTCTAGGTTTTATGGCTTGCTCTAGGGAAAGGGGTTCTAGCAACCTTCTGGGCCTCAGTTTCCTTAACTGTACAGCGAGATGGGGGCTTCTCAGTGAGAAGAGGTGGAAGCATAGAGGGGCTTCCCAAGTCCCCTGTGGAACCACAGGCCTCAGGACGCAGGGCGGGCGGAGAGCGAGCATCTCCAGCCACAGCACAGACGTCCCTGCCCCTGGGCTGTGATGTCTGTGCAGACTGGGGTGGGAGAACGACCCACCCCCTCTCTTCACACTCCCCAGGCCTGTTGGAGGGGCTTAGGGGAGGCAGTGGGAGTTGGCACCACCCACAGTGCTCACGGCACTTTGCATGCTCCCTGGAAGTCTCCACACCCCCCAAAGTACAGCGTCTGTGCACATGGGTGCACACATCTAGCTGCCACGGGGGAAAGTCCTGTAGCTGGGACAGAGTCCTGACAGAGCAGTGACCACAGTCCTGCAAATGGGGCTCAACCTGAAGTAGACAGACAGAGATCAAGGAATTGCAGACAGACAGACACGCGTGTGCTCAGGCCTGAGCCTCAGCTTCACTTCCTCACTAGTACAATAGGGATGTTAACTCTTTCTTGGAAGGAGGATTTAACTGAGGCTCAGATGAGATCATGTGTAGGGGAGGGTTCCTCAAGTCCTTAGTAATCTGGAGCTGGGGCTGGGCCTGCCTCTGCCTCCCCAGGTCACTGTCCCTCTTGGCCTCTAGCTGCCCATCTGTTTGATGGGGGAAACTGGGCAGAAGTATCCAGAAGGCTGCCTCTGACTCATAAAGGTCACCTGTCATCTCTCCAGGAGGGGAAGGGGCCTGGCAGGATTGAGGAAGAGGGTCCTCAGAACATTAAGAGGTTACCTGGGCCCGGGGGTGATATTCTGGGGTTCCCTGAAAGCCTCCAGAGTCTAGTAGAGCCCCTACCATTTGGAGCAGCCTGGAGCAGGGCCAGGCCTGCCGTGCTGGAGATGAAAACGGCCCCAGAGCCTGGGGTAAGGAGGTGGGGGAGCGGAGGTCTGTCACCCACCGGGCGGGCTGGCGGGATGAGCTGAGTCTAAATAAATCACTAACACACGGGCAGAGAATTCCTTGAACAGGCGCCGGGATTGTGGACAACAGAGGGGAGGAGTGTGTGTGGGGGGACATTCAGGATACCGTGCCTGCAGCCCCCTTGCTCTCACGCACTATGGCCCTGCATTCTCCTGCTCCATGGCTGAGACTGTGTGATGACTGGCTGTGCAGGGCGGAGGCGCCTTGGCTGGGGGCCACCTCTGCCAGGGCCAGCCCTCTTCCATGTGTGAGAAACTCAGAAAACCCTGCGCCTATCCGAGGGGAGGGAGGTGTTGAAAGCCGCATCCTGCTGGAGGCTGAGCCAAGGCCAGAGATAATATCATCCTGCCTGCGCTGGAGAGCAGGGGGGCCTGGGCCTGGGCCTGGGCCTGAGCTGTCAGGCTGGGGCTAGGTTGCTTCCAGCCTGGGAGGTGGCCTGGCCTCTGTCCCACTGGACTCACTCCAGGCCTGAGGATCCCCCAGTGCACCCAGGGCAGGGTCAGAGATGGGCCTGGGGAAGGGATGATTGGTCTGAGCTGAGGTCCAGGCTGCTCAGAGCATCTCAGGGCTCCCTCCTGCCCCATTCTGGACCTCAGTTTCCATGTTCACAAAATGGAGTGGGGGGATCCTGGGTCACCTCTGAGGGTCTCTAAGCACTCACAGGCCCTGCACTGGATCACAAAGCTCCTGGAGCAGGAAGTGGTGGCTGTCAGATAGATGGGCAAGTGATTGGATAAGAGCCAGTGGAGAACATGCACATTCTGCAACCCATGGCTGGCTGGAGACCAGCTCCAGAGCAAAGTGCCTCTATTGCCCTGCCTTTCACAGTTTACAAAGGGCCTTTACACTCACTCCTGTGACCCTGGGAGGGAGGACAAGGAGGGCCTAATGCCCTCAGATGATGAAGAAACTAAGAAAGGCCCAGGTGAATGGACACCAGGCCGTCTCTGAGCCACAAGGCAGGCACTGTCGACCCTGCACAGTAGATGAGGCACCCAGGTCCAGGGAGGGCTGACACAGGGGATTAAAGAAGGCCAGCTAGGACGAGGGCAAGCTCAGGTGTCCTGCTCCTTGTCTGGCCCTGCACAAGCCCAGCTCTAGCCTACTGTGTGTGTGCCCCAGGAGCCCAGGGCCTCTGTCCAGCCAGTGTCCTCAGCACCGTCGGCCATGGAGGCGGGGCCCCAAGTCTCGTCTCGCTGAAAGCCCCTTCTCTCTGGCTCTATGTCCTGCATTTGAGCCCCTCCGGCATGGCCCCTGCCAGCCTCTGTAGTGCCCACCTGCTGCCTGCTGCTCTTTAGTCCCCACATGCCAGGCAGTAGAGGAGGGCAGCCTGAGCTACTCCACAGCACAGCTCCCACCCCAACACCACACATCTGCCCTGGGGCCTGCAAATGCCCCGCTGAAGAGTGGCTCTGTTAATCCATTTCCACCTTGGGTCCCCTGAATGATCCTAGGCTCCCACCAGGACTCAGGAAGTGTGGAGAAGGCCAGAGCAATGGGATAATTGCCACTGGGGTGTCTTTGGTCCATCTACCATCCTTGGCCTCTTCATCTGTCGAGTGGGATGATGAAGCACACCTCACAGGGGGCACAGTATTGCAACGCTCAAAGGAAAGGACAGACGTGAATGTACTTTGCAAGTTGTAAAATTCTGTTCAAAATGCAAATAAAACAAAATGGAAGCTGGATGGGGCTTTCCAGGGCCACACAGAGATGGGGAAGGACCCTCCTATGCAAAGGCCTAGGGGTGGACAAGCTCATTGTTGGTCCTGGGGCCAATGATTCCACAATGGGGGTCTGTCATGAAGGTGCCTTATTCTGAGGGGCTGGGGTGCCTCTGTGGGGGCCGTCTGATTAGTCTCCCAGGGAGGACTCACCCAGGCTGTTGGTCAAAGGGCTGCTTCTCTGAGAGCAGGGATAGGCCCATTCTTGTGGACCTCTCAACAGCCCCTCTTAACCTCTTAGAAAACAGAGGCTCAGGGAGGTCACTCAGTGGGAGGGCCCCATCGGGGTCTTCCCAGCTGGGTCCGCTTCCAGCTCTCAGGGGACCCCATAGGCACTGCCACCCTCTCAGGCCTAGGTGCCCAAGCTCTCTGCCCTCCAGAAGCCCGTCAACACTGTGTGGGAGGTATGGTGGGTGGAGAGGGTGCCTCCAGAGAAGAGCTGGCAGAGGTGGTGTGCGGGCTCAGGGCCGGAAGAGCATGAAAGAGAACGGTAATGGGAGCAGAGGCCTGCGGGAGGGCTGCTCCGGGCTTACCCCACAGCTCGCACTTCACCTTAGATTGCTCAGTGAGGAGGTCCAGGCTTGGCCTCCGGCAGAGCTCACCCTGGCTCCCCAGCAGCTGCCCCGCTCTCCCCATTCGGTGGTCCCTGTGACAGAGGGGTCAGGGCAGCCAGTGCCCGAAATCAGGGTTTTGTGGTGCTTTGGGATGGAGACGAGTGACATCGCTCTTCCGAAGAGTTTGTGGGGCTAACAAATACCCACCCAGGATCAAGATCAGCAAATGAGTTCGGTGTCCTCTGTCCGTCAGGGAGGGGCGGTGAGGCCCTACTGTATGTTGGCTCCTTCGTGACACCTGTTTCATTTACTCCTCGCAAAAGCGCTGAAAAGGAACAAGCTTGCCCTGCCTTACAGAAGACGACGTGGAAATTCAGAGGCTATGTCACTTGCCCAGGTTACACAGCAGAGAACGGACAGAACAGGATGTGAACTCAGGTCTATGGGTTTCAGGTTGGGGGCTTTTCCAACTGCCCTCCTCCCACTGTGCGCACATAATCATTTTTGTAAAATTTTCAAAAATATAATGATTTAACGGCAATTATTTAAGACCTCTGTCTCTCCTCACTTTGACCTCCTGAGCTTCCTTCTCTGGAGAGCAGTAAACGTGCTGGGAACCTGGTGAGGGGAAGTTGAGCTGAGGAGGCTCCTGCTTGGGTTTGGTAGGATGGGCACGTACAGTTCCGTTGCTGTTGGCCACCGGTGTGGGATGGCCTCCGGGGGCGCTCCCACTCCCACCCAGCACCGTGACACTGTGGTGCAGGGCCCTGGGTCACACTTGGACATCAACATGGCCTGTGGACCATGGCACCAGCCCCCTGCGGGCAGTGCTGAAGAAGCCAGAGATGAGAGGGGCGGAGCCAGACACTAGTCTGCAGAAAATTCTTCTTATCACCAGAGTGTGTCAAACTGGAAGGGGAAGATTGGTTCTTATGCATCCATACTCAATGTGGGATATTCTGACTAAAGCAGCAGGTTTAACTACAAATTCATCACTTGTTTTTTCTCTTATGACAATCATGCAAAATACAGTTTATCAAAATTCTTTTGGTTTTGGCAAACCCATAGCAGTACTACTAACAAACATAGCTGTCTATCAAGTTGTGTGTCTTATGAGCCAACTGATGGAGCTACGAGTTAGAACACTGACTTCCTCCGTGCTGATGAAGGCTGGCCATTCCAGACAAAATGACAAGTAAAAGGTTTTTTCTCAACCAGGGCCTTCCATATTGTGTAAGCTTTGGCCTCTCAAAACTTGATCTGCCCTGGTTTACCCAAGAGGCCTCCTAGCCTCGCTGAAAACCTCTGCAACACTCTCTGGCTGGCAGTTGTGTGACCAGAACCAGGGACTCTCCCAGGTCCAGGCCCCCCCAGCCTCTCTGGTCCTCTCGGAACCTCTACTTGCATGTTTCTCCAACCCTATACACATCATCTGAACCCCTCTTCCCAGGAAGAGGGGCCTCCCACATTGCAGATGTTTTGGCAGGTAGGGCCTCAGGCTTCAGAAGGAGCAGGTGCTGGGTCACAGCCCCGGCCTGGCCTCAGCAGCAGGGCTGTGTGTGGCTGAGCACACTGCCAGGAGTGCAGCCTGTTCAGGAGATGAACTCACCAGCCTGTGTGTCAGTGACCTGTCCCTCAGGGCGGGGGTGCTGGCGTTGGGCAGATCCTCCACAGCCTTCTTCTTTCTGGTGCTTGGCCTCTCCCTCCTCCATGGCTGGGGGAAACTTGTGGGAGTGAGCGTCTGCCTCCTCTGACCTCTGCCCACAGCTCTGGGATCCACTGTTTAGACCAAGCAGGACGAATTCTACTTCCTTTTCACCAACAGAAAACCCCACTCCTACACTCCCTCTCACCCTTCACGGCCAAGGCCAAGTATCGTCCCACTTTGAGGTTTTTCCTGCTCACCATCTTATCTCTGAAGCTTAGGAGCTCCCACACAGGCCAAAGCAATCATCCTCCTACCTGCAGAGGGAGCTGCAGGGGACTCTCTGTGCTCCAAGGACCAACCAGCAGAGGTGGCCACTGAGGCTGGGCTCAGAAAAGGTTTGCCCACTTCCCACCCACCTGGTGACAGTACCCAGCCAAGGGCAGGTGCAAGGAGGCCACCACTCTCACCTGCCCTCCTCCCAGGATAGCCGCCATCAGCCCTGGGCAGACACCTGCCTCCCGCCTTTGACCTCCTGTAGCACACATCTGCTTTCTCAGTTACATCTTGCCTGTGGGTACACCCCTTTTCACAGAGCACCCTTTCCTCTTGATTCCCAACTTCCCAATTCTGGCATTTCTTCTCACTCCCCCCATGGGGGTCCTCCTCCTCTCTGCCACCTCTACGCGGACCCCAGGGCTCAGTTCTGAACCCGTTTCTCCTACACTGCAGTCTCTCCTTGGCTGATGCCAGCAAACCCTTACCTGCACCCCCAGCAGCCACCAACATCTTCCCTTGCTAGTGTGACAGCCTCTCAAATTTACAAGCCTACATCTGAAGTCAGTATTTCTCCCTATAAACCTGCCTTTCCCCTTTTTGTGCCACAGCTCCTGTCCTGCCTCACTCTTGTCTAACTGACAACTTCCATGTGGCTGGTATGGTTCCCTTCTACTCTTCATCCCTCAACATCCGCTGACTTTCTTTTGGAAAGTCAACCTTATTTGGGTTCTAATTCACATACAATAAACTGTGGAATGTTTTTTATGCTGGTAACATCCTCATTCCCATGCCTGCTTATCTGATATTAGTCCAACCACTCCAGTAATCATATGCTTACCTTTGTGGGGCCAACCTCATTCTGTCCTTTTATATTCAGCCTGTTTGTATAATATTTTTAGTTAAAAAAAAAAAAAAAAAGAGGCTGGGTGCCCGTAGTTCAGTGGTTAGGACACTGGCCACGTGCTCTGGTGCGGGTGGGTTCTAACCCCTCCCCGGGCCAGCTAAACAACAATGACACCTACAACCAAAAAATCGCCCTGCGTTGTGGCAGGCACCTGTCGTCCCAGCTACTTGGGAGGCTGAGGCAAGAGAATCGCTTAAGCCCAAGAGTTTGAGGTTGCTGTGAGCTGTGATGCTACAGCACTCTACCAAGGGACATAGAAAGAAAAAGAAAAAAAAGAACAGATTGTAGCATAGAATTTGTTCTTGCTTTTTATCTTTTAATCTAGACTGACAATTTCTGCATTTTTGATTGGGATATTTACTCCATTTGTATTTACTAAAATTATTCAAATGGTTTCATTTTATGTTCCTCAGTTCCTCCTTTCTGGATTTCTTTTGTATTAATCAAATATTTTTTAGTATTCCATTTTATTTCTCTTCTATTGGCTTTCTAACTGTGTCTCTTGACGTAATTTTCAGTGATTGCTATAGAGATTACAATGTGCCTCTTTATATATTTATACACACATGATATGCATACCCATATGTTTATGAAAGCCTGCTTAGAGTCAATCAATTCCTGTAGGCAAAATGTTGTAATAACATATTTCCATTTACTCCCTAACTCTCTTTAATGCTATGTCAATATTATACACACGTACACACTTTATAACTCTCCCCAAATATACATATAATCTTTTAATTGGCCCACACATTTATAAATTTTGGTTTTCTTCTTTCCTTACCACAGATCTGGTTTCCTCAGCCTGGAGAATTTCCTTTATCCTTTCTTGTCGTGCAGGTCTCCAGAATACACTTTGTCCTTATCTGTCTATCTTTAGGTGCCTTATTTTCACCTTTATTTTTGGAGGCTAGTTTTGCCAGATATAGAATTATTGGTGATAGTTGTTTTTTCATCACTTTGAATAGATTGTTCCGATATCTTCTGGTCTCCATTGTTTCTGACGAGAAATCAGCCATCAATTTTAACTGCCCTGTAGTAAGCAAGGTATCTCCCCGTCACCCCTGTCTTTTTTCCTGGCTCCTTGCACGATTTCTCTTTATCTTTGGCTTTCACAGTTTCAACTTTATGCACCTAGAATTGGTTTTCTTCACGTTTATCTTTCTTGAGATTCATCAAGAGTCTTAGCTCTTGAATTTTTCCGTGGAATTTGTGAAGTTTTGAGCCAATATACATTCAAAGTATCTTTTCCTCATTTTTTTTTTTTCTTTCTACTCTCCTTCTGTTACTCCAATCACATACTTTGGATCTCTCAAAGTTATTGCAGGTCTCCAAGGCTCTGCTCATTTTTCTCTAATCTTTTTTCTCGCTCTTTTTTCAGACCAAGTAATTTCTATCCATCTGTCTTCAGGGTCTGTTATTCTTTTTCCTGCCATCTCCAATCTATTGTTGAGTTCCAGCCAGTGAATTTCCCATTTCAATTACTATACTTTTCACCTTTGTGATTTCCATTGAGTACGAGTGTATTTGTGTGTACAGGGTGGCCATAAAGTTTGTGTGCAATTTAGAATAGTGTACAATTTTAAATTGCACACGAACTTTACGGCCACCCTCTATATATACATTCCCTCTTCTCTGTGGAGACCCCCCGTCTTTGAAGCTCTTGTCTGCCAAACCCGATGTCTATGCTCATTCAGAGTCAGTTGTTGTTGCTTCCTCCCCCGTTTCTTTTCCCTGAGCACATGTCATATTTTCTTGTTTCTTTGCAGTTTCAAAACTGCCTGCTATCGTCATTCTGGGATTGGTTGTGCTTGCCTCTGATTGTGGGTGCTTATTCGGGTGGGCAGCGGATTCGCCTCCTGCGGACTGCAGACTCGGCTGCCTCCGTGTGCAGCAGCAGGTACCCTGCTCGGTCCCCACAGCTGCTGCTTTTTTAGTGCAGCTCCTCGGAATCTCCTTACACTGCTGTAATTGGCACTTAGCCACGGATTTGGGAAGTTTATTTTATGTATTTATTTTCTGCCTACAAAGATCCAGAAGAGAATGGGAAGTTTATATTTAGATTTTAGTGTTCATTTTTCTATGATTCTTTGTGTGGATTCTCCTCTAAATTTCCAGCTTCTCTGCCAGCCTTAGACTCTGGCCTCTGACATCTCAAGCCGGTAAGGCTTTGGCTTTCTGCTATGTGAGCTGCTAGGAGATTCATTTCGCTGTTTAAAAGCAGCCCCCTCGCCCTTACTCGGTGCAGAGCAGCTCTGTCTTTCAAGGTGGCTTTTCTCTGGTCCCTGACTGCTTGTTCCACTAGGCCCTCTAGCATCGGCTAAAGATTTGCACAGAGTTTGGGCTCAGATTTTGGGGTGTAGGTCGTTGCAGTTCTCACACTTCCAGAATTTCCCATTAACTTTTGAGCTGCTCTTAGAGTCTTGAACTCCACTCTCTGCCACCTGCTGTAGCCTCGGGGACTTGGGAGCACCGTCATGATCCTTACTTCTTCTAGTTGCCATTTTTCAAGAGTAATCTTTCCTCTGGCTTCCATCTTTTTTGAGACATTTCCAGGGGCTTTAAATAATAGTTGTTTTAAAAATATTTTGTCCAGATTTCATAATATCCGGAAGGTTCACACAGCCATTTCACACAACCACGATTATAGGAAGTTGCTCCCATTGCACTCTTTTAAAAACAAACTGGAGCTCACCATTTTCCATGCTTACCATCCTTCAAAGATTTCCCACCGCTCTGAAGATCAAGCACAAAATCCCAAGTAAAACCTATGACACCACACCAAAAGTATTGTGCAGATTCTTTTGAGGTTAAAAAATTCCCGTAGACCCCCTAAGGTTGAAAACTTATTTTTATTTGTAATATTGCCTAAAGAAGTCGGTGCCAGGACTGGATCTTTTCCTTCTCCACCTCCTTCCTCAGGCCCGGCACACACTGAAGCCAGAAAACAGAGGGGGCGTTAGGGAAATAGCCAAGGTGAAGCAAGAGACAGAAGCTCTCCTGGCATAATGATACTAGGAAGGGCCCCATTTGGGTCCTGCAAATGGTCAGTCCGTCTGGCACGTGTCCTGCCACCAAGATCCAAAGTCCCCTTCCTTCTGCCCAGACCTTCTATAGGCTGAAGGAAAGAAAAGGTGGAACCCAAAGAGTGAGGGAAAGCCAGAGGTTAAAGGCATCACGGGAAATAGTGCAGCCAGCAGAGGGACTAGCTGGGAGGGGCTGGCTGCAGACAGCACCCAAGGATCTCGAACAAAGACTGAGTCTGGGGAAAGGTGAAGGCAGCTGCCCCGACTACTTCCTCCTCCTAAGGCAGCAGTGGGCAGGGCACCCCCACACTAAAGTAAAGACAGTTCACATTTCCTCCTGTATCCCAGTTCTTGGGGGAGCGAGGGTGGGCAGGGAGGACAACTGCCAGGAAGAATTGTTCGGTATAGACTTTTCCATCCCTCCATTTTTACTCTTAAGAACATTTTACAAACAAAAAAGTAAGTATAAACTAAGGTCTATAGTTCTGCTACAACCATAAAACCAAAGCAAGCTTACACATCAAAACCTCAAAAAGTTACTAAGCCAATTAAGCACATATTAACAGTATTAACGTAAGGTGATGGATGTTTTGCCGAAGCTAAATGGCCCTCCTTCCTGTGACCCTGGCACCCTGCCCCTCCCGTGGCAAGCTCCTCAGCCTTTAATGGGCCTCCACGCCATGCACCCAAGACAACGCACCTCTCCCATTGTTTTCCTCCCTCTGACCTGGGATTTCTCGGTTTGGGCAGCAGGCCTAACATTATTTGGACTTCTCTGTACAGTCTCCGGCTTTGTCCCTGCCAGCGGGTTGAGAGTTAAGCTAGGTGTTTGTCATTCAAGTGACCCCTTTGCTGATCCTCCATTAACTCCCCCTGGCGTGGAGTGGCTATGGCCCCAAACAGTAAAGGAAGTGCTGAAAGTCTCAAAAACCAGGCTTTCATGGCAAGGTCTGGCTTTGTTGAGCAAAAAAAGGATTGGTGTATTCTGACCAGACAGAGTCTGGAGGACTTCGAATATACAGCTATTAAAAAAAGAAAGGAAGGAAGGCAGGGAAGGCAGGGAAGGAAAGGAGAGAAGTATGCAGGCTGGTGATGATGTAGAAGTGTTTTCTCACCTCTAAAAATGGTAGTGAAAGTTTGAACAGCTGCAGCGGGGGCTATTTGGAAGCAGAGAAGCTAGATCCCAAAATCAAAAGACTGGTGGGGCCTGAGAGAAGCCTCTTCTCCCTTGTCTTTGTCCCCTTCTGGGCTCTGAAGGCGAAATAGGGACCTGACTGCCCAGAGCCTGCTGAGAAGACCTCCCTGAGCCTTTGTAGATAGTCCCTGCTCCTCAGGGTGCTGGGCAGCTGCCTAGCGGAGGGGAGAAATGCAGGCAGGGCCCAGGGGCAGCCTCCCAGAGCAGCAGGGAGCATGGGCCAGGCAACCTGAGCCCCAGGGGCTAAACAGAGCCGAGAGGGCCTGGGCCTGGAAGAGAGGCCCAGTGTGAGACTCCTGGCACGGCCTAGGCAGTGGTGGCCAGCACAAGATACCCACATGAGCCACTGGTGCCTGCCCTCTGGGAGTTCAGCCTACTGGGCATGACAGGGCAGGTCAGAGGGGCTCTTCCTAGAAGCCCAGTACTTGGGGCTGGGGCGTGAGGTTGCAGGAATCTGAGCACTTACCCTTAGAGGTAAATTTTAACCAGAGATGACTGAGTTGTTTTGAAGTGGCAAGAGTTTTCTGAAAAGCGCTCTCCTTGTTTGGTTGAGAACAGTTATGGGAAATAAAGTTACATTTCCGCACATCTGGGTTATGACTGTAAATCAAAGTCTGCCACCTGTGGTAGTACTCCTTGTGATGGGGCAGGGGCCAGCACCAAGGCTGAGTACTACAGGGGCCAGCCAGAGGGGCTGGGTGCACTCTTACTGTTAAAAAAGTTATCAACAGAAAACAGCCCTGTGTCGGGGAGGAGGCACTGTCTGTACGTGGGACTGGGATCCCTGGCCACCGCCGGCGCTCTCTACTTCCCTTCGAGTCTTCACAGGGACTATGCTCCTTTCTGCTGTAAGGCTTTGCATGTGCTGTGCCCTCAGCCTGGAATGGGGGTGTCTGGCTTTAGGATCATTTGAGATCTCAGGACAAAATGGTCCCCTTAAGTCACACTCTCATCCAATGGTTTATGTCTGTAGCCCTGCCTCATGATTTGTCCAGCCATGGCCAGACCAACAGGGGGCGCCCTATTAATGCTAAACGGGCTGCAGCCTGCAGTGCTGATGGAATGCAGAGAAATGACTCATAAGTTCTGGTTTGAAGTCCTAGCTCTGTCACTTAGTTCTGTGAACTTGGCCAAAACTCTAATTTCTCTAGGGCTCAACTGCTTCATCTTTAAAATGGGCACCAAAGACACCAATACTAACTAACCACAATTTCCTGAGCACCAGCTGTGCCTTAAAATTGGGTGCCTGCCCTCTGGGAGCTCATAGTCCACTGGGGTCAACAGACAGGGGAACATATACTTAGCAGAATGTAAGAAGGGCCGGGGTGGGAGCACACATGTGGGGGGCATAAAAGGAGGCCTACCTACTGTGGGGCGCAGGTGGAGATGGAGGTGGGGAAGCTGAGGGGGCACTAGAAAGAGGGAAGGAGGATGGCTGGACTCTGGTATACAGGCAAAACAGGTTTGCTGTGGGGGTATTCTGGAAATGACAAGTGTGCCCGCCTGGCTAGAGGGCAGTGTCTGCTGGAAGGCACCCAAGTGAACAGGCTTCCCACAGCAATCCTGTTTCCATTACAGCCCACTCACACCCCACCTGCATTCCCAGACATACACATTTCATCTCTAAATGTTTCAGTGCGAGTTCTAAGCAGTAAAGACTTAAAAAAAACATAACCACAATACTATTATCACACCTAACCGCCCCCCAAGTCCTTAAATACAGTATTTAGTCAGTGTTTAACTTTTAATAGTCCTTTCATTATTATTATTTTTTGAGACAGAGTATCACTTTGTCATCCTTGGTAGAGTACTGTGGCATCACAGCTCACAGCAACCTCAAACTCTTGGACTCAAGTGATCCTCCTGCCTCAGCCTCCTAAGTAACTAGGACTACAGGCGTCTGCCACAATGCCCCTCTATTATTTTTTTAGAGACAGTGTCTTGCTCTTGCTCAGGCTGGTCTTGAACTCGTGAGCTCAGTCAATTCACCTGACTTGGCCTCCCAGAGTGCCAGGATTGCAGGCGTAAGCAACCACTCCCAGCCTTGTCTCTTAATTTTTGCTCAGCTTGCTTAGTTTATAGGAAACGAACAAGGTTTATAATGGGATTGACTGATACATCTTTTGAGTCTCACTTTAATAGGTTTTCCCTTCTTCTATCTTTTCCAACCATCTGGATTTTTCCGGTTGCATTTTCCTTGTGTTAACATGCTCATCTACCCTCTAAATTTCCTATAAACTGGTATTTGATCCAGGGTAGTGCCATCCAATAGTAGGTAATGTGAGCCATAAATGCATGCCACATACGCAATTTAAAATTTTCTTAGTAATCACATTTTAGGCAGCAAAAGACACCAAGGAAATTAATTATAATCGTATATTTTACTTGACTGAATATATCTAAAATATTATTATCCTAACACATAACCAATATAAAAATTAATAGAAAATTATTTACTTTTTTGTACAAAGCCTTTTGAGATTCAGTTGTATTTTACAGTTAGAACACATTTCAATTTGGACTAGACACTTTTCAATATTTGATAGCCACACGTGGCTAGTGTCTGCTGTATTCAGACAGTACAGATAGAAATTTGATCATCAAACTCTTGTCAAGAATACTTCAAAGGTATTGCTCTTTTCGTTTCTTTTCTTTTTTTTTTGAGACATAGTCTTAAGCTGTTGCCCTGGGTAGAGTGCTGTGGTGTCACAGCTCACAGCAACCTCAAACTCTTGCCTCAGCCTCCCAAGCAGTTGGGACTATAGGCGCCTCCACAACACCTGGCTATTTTGTTGTTATAGACGTCATCGTTGTTTGGCAGGCCCAGGCTGGATTCGAACCCCCCAGCTCTGGTGTGTGTGGCTGGTGTTCTAGCCGCTGAGCTACAGGCGGAGCCAGGTATTGTTCTTTTCTGTCAGGAGTTGTAAAATGTCTGGTTGCCTCTCATTTTTTGATATCAGCAGCTACTGATGAGCATTGTCTTAGATGCCCTGAGACATTAGGAATCGCCAAGTAGAAATAGCCTAATTCTACCATTCCTTCTGAATCTTTTTTTTTTTTTTTTAAAGAAACCTTGTCTTGCTCTATCACCCAGACTGGTGTGCAATGGCACAATCTTACATAGCTCACTCCTGGTTTCTAGTGATCCTCCTGCCTAAGCCTTCCAAGGTGCTGGGATTATAGGTATGAGCTACCCTGAATCTTTTTTCTTGGAATGTTTCTATAAGTGAAACTCCCCCCTCACCAATTCTTCAGTTAACTGATGTGTACTACATATAGCAAAGGGAAGTAAATGCTTGATGCTTTCCTTCCCTTTATTTAAATAAAATAAGCTTAATTAAAATAAACTCTTAATACTTCTTAAGAGGGTCAGAGCTGTTTAGGACAGGTGGTTGGAGGGCAAGAGGATGGCTGAAGGGAGGAGGCAATCAGAATGGGGCAGCCTGCCAAGCCCCTCCCTACACCTCTGGAATCTCCTTCAAAGGCCCCCAAAGCTCCAAGCCACCCTTCCCCTGCCCCTTCTACCTGGCTTGTCCTCGGGGACAGCCACCACAGTCAGACCCCTGTCCCAGGCTGTCTCTCCTCAGGAGCTAGGGGGGAAAGCATTCAGCCTCCCGCCCATGCCCGACACTGCCTCACTGCCCCTCAACCTTGAAAGGGTTCCCACAAAGTCACTGAGAGTCTTAAGGCTGTACCCTGTCCTCACCTCACGTAGCCCCTGTGTCGTTCACCCTGGTGACCCTGCCTGTCTCTATGGTTTCCCTCCTGTTTCTCTGCCTACCTTTTTCCTGTGCTTGGCTTGGGCCCCTGTTCTGGCCCTGCTCCTGCTAGACCCTGCCCCTGGCCCTGCCCCGACTGCTGCCCCTCACACCCTAGCTCCAGCTGCAGCTCTTTGCCCTCTACCTTTTCCTGTCTAAGCCACGTGCCTGGCAGCTTCCTGAGGCCAGGGCCTGTGTCTGCCTTGTGCATTTCTCACCCCGGAAGCTGGTGCAGTGCTGGGCATGCAGTATGCACTTAGTAGCTAGTTGTTGAATAAACAAGTACAGGTTCCCATGATGCCTTTGTTTTTGCTTCTTAGCTTGGCTGGCAGCCCACCCTCCATTTCATCCCCTTTGACCTACCTGTCAGACATAGCTGTGGTGAGTCCTCAAAGAGGCTTCTCTGCCTCTTTGGGCCCCTATCTTGTGTGCATTTACAATTTACATGGCTAACTTTATGGACTTTCAACAGCTGTTATTTTCAACAGTTACAGATACACATTTACCCCTCAAAGCTACACTGCTGTGAGGTGCCGGCTTTCTCTTCTGTGTGAAAATGACCTCCTAGATTTACTCCTACCCTGGTGGGAGTGCAGTGGCTATTCACAGGTGTGGTCAAAGTCCCAGGCTCAAGTGGTCCTCCGGCCTCAGCCTCCTATTTGGGACTGTGGGCGCCTGCCACAATGCCTGGCTTTGCTCCTTCTTGGTGAGGGGCTGCTGAATGGGGAAGAGCTATCTGTGGCTGGCAGGATGTTTAGATTGGTAGTACAGAGAGAACAGGCCGTGGGGCCTCGACAGGGTCTGGGGTGTGGTATAAAGGATTCTTGGGGAGAGGTCAGGCTTGGCTCTGCCCCAGTGTAGCCTTGAGATGTGTGTGACCTTGGGTAGTCACCCTCCTTTGGGGTCCTGGGTCAGGGAGTGTTAGAAACACTTTGCTCACATCCTGTGAGTGCTGTCCTCGGGATCCAATGCAGTCATGTGGAGGACAGGACAAACGTGTTTGAGGGTCACTGTATTACTAGGCAGAGAAAGCAGACCTTGAGGTAGAGATGTCCACAGGCAGGGCAGCAGGGCCTCAGCTCTGCTGGATTCCCAGCTGGTGGTGACACATGCCACTCAGGATGTCACCCAGTTCCACAGTTTGATTTGACCATTGGACAGTTCTGCCTCTGCAGATCATGAATGATTTCCAGAGCTGACTCCAGGAACACTCCCGGAGGACTGGAGGCAGACACAGGTGCGAGTTGCAAATCCCTGAGGTCTGTGCTCTACCTCATTTACCCTGCCCCCGCCCCACGGTGACGCACACACTTCATGAGCACCTACTGTGTGCCATTGAAGTTACAGCTTAGGCAGGAGTGGAGGGCAGAGAAGTCAAGGTGTTTTGGGGGAGCAAAGGGCCTGGCCTTGAGGTCAGTGAGCTCCAGAGACATCTGCTGCATGCGTGAAAGGTCACGATCCCTTGTGCAGCCTGGGAGTCTCCTTATACCATAATCAAGTGTGACTGAGCCCTTGGCCCAAGGGGGAAGTAGTCTGTGGAAACACAGTGGCGCCAGTTTGAGGAATAAGGTCTTCCCTACAAGTGGATTTAAAAAAAGCTTTTGCAAGTAAATTTTTGAGAGAACAAGTTTCTCTCTTAAAGCATCATGACTTATTTTAACCATTTTGAATGTACCTTAAATTATTTTGTGCATTTTCTTATTAAACTAAAACCAATGTATCCTTTTTCTGATGAGTTAGGAAGACTAAATCACATTCAAGCTGAATTTTTAAAGCTAGCTGTTTTATTGATTATTACATATTTTACAAACCCTCGTGTCAGGAGTTTGAGTCGATGGCGGGGAGGTAGCAGTTCTACTTACGAACCTTGGTCAGAGCAGACTGTCGTTCAATGGTGTAGCCTCCAATTCTTCCCAAACAGGTGGAGTGACAGTGAGGGTTCTCTCTTGTCCTGCCACGCTCCAGATCCCGAGGCAGTAAGAGACACAAAACTTTCTCCTAGGGCAAGATGAACGTCTGTCCAGGCTCAAAGGAAAACCTCAGAGAAGTCCAGTGCCTTGCCAGGGTCACACAGCCAGTGAGCGGCAGCACTGGCATCAGAATAGCCCGGCTCTGCTCTCCTCTGGGGCTGTGTACTCCTCACCCAAGACCCCCAGCCTACTTCCTTCCCGAGCATTTCTATCCTCCATCCCCTTTCTCAATTCTGACTTGTAATTTAATGGGGACTGAGGGCTCCTCGGAATTGTGACTTACACAACAACCAAAAGACCCGAACCTGCCACTCCCCGCTTTGAAGTTCTGTGCCTGGGCTTGTCTGGAGCTATTTATCCAATTGGCTGTCTTTTTGTTTTTCATCTAGACTCATGATTGTTCTTTTTCTGGATTGCTGACATTGCTAGCCTCAAAAAAGTGTGGAATTATTCTATAGACATGTATTTTTATTCATTTAAAATCCACAAGGCTGAGCTGTCTACCTACAAAACTATAATTAGATGTGCTAAGAGGAAAAAAAGAAGACAGCTATCTGCTTCAAGCACAATCAAGAGCTCTGGGCACTGATTCAGCATTTAGTGAGGTGGCCAGAAGCTTGTGCTACAGTGCTCAGGACAAGGGGGGCCTACACAAGCTCACCTGCTAGAAACATAAAATTAGGCTTACAGGCCATGTCTCAGTGCTGTGTCCAGGCCACCCACCACCAAAACACCTTGAGACACTTCCCATTTGTTGAGAGCTGAGGTTTTTAAAAGACCAGCTTCAGCCCTCACACACATTCTCAATGACCCCACCCAAGCCTTCTATACACAAGAAATCCTCCTTCCATGATACCAGTGCACTGGACCTTTGTAGAGATCATTAAACGCTTTCATTAACATGTTTATCTCTTCCAACACTGTCAACCCTGGGGGCGGGCTATTTTCCCTACTTCACAGACTAGGAGCCAAATTCAGAGGCGAAGGGCGTGTGCTGAGGTGCTGGAACAGGAAAGCTGATAAGTTCTCAGGCATCCTTTCCATCACTGCAAAGTGGCCTCCCCCAAGACAAAAGGAAACCAACATTGATGTTGTAGCCCCAATGTTTCAAGTCCCATACAAACATAATTGGGAGGGGCAGAATCCTTCTAATTTTTAAGAAAGGATTAAGAAATGGGAGCTTCAAGTGGCAGAGTTACAGAGACATGAAGAGTTGCCACAGAACCTTCAGAATTTATCTTCTAAAGAACAGATGCTGGGCTGCACTCTGCACTTGACCTTAGCCAAAAGGTCGAGGAGCCATGCTGGCTGCACTCTGTACAACGTGGAAGAAAGCACATGTACCCAGAAAACATCAGGGACACAAGGATGCACCTCTTTCTCAGACTTTTTTCCAAACAGAAAGGAAAGATGTTTAAACAGACTCAAGCTGGAATCCAGCCTTGGAAAGGGTAACTACCAGCTGGCCACTAGATTCATCCACATCTCTTTACTTGCTGTGGTAAGTCCTTCCCATTGGCCTGTAATTCAATTTCTCCTTTCACTTTTCTTCATATCCATTCAGGCCCCAGCCACAGCAAACTCTTGATGTTTTAAACAGACACACAGACAGACAGACAGACAGACAGACACACACACACACACGGTCCTCGGGCCTTTGCCCATGCTGTTCGCTCCATCTATAACGTGAACTCTTTAAGCTGCATTAACCACCACCAATCTTTTCTTTCTCTGCATTCCATTACATGGCCATATATCTCTTCATCGAATTTACCACCTTGAATTATCATTAATTACTAATATACCTGTGTCCCCACTAGACACTGTGACAGCAGAGGTCAGGTCTTAATAATCTCTGTATTAACCTTGGTTAGCCCAGTAACTTGTGCGCGCACGCACACACATACATATAGGAGGAGGGAAGCCTCAACAAAGGCTGAATGGCTAGCTGCCCAGTTAAGAACAGATTTTCATAGTTAAACCAGCTTCAATACGAATTTCAAAACAATGAAGACAGGACTCAAACACAGCAGGGAAATAACATACACTCTTAACTCTCAAAATAAATACTAATCAATTTTATTTTATAAATACAGATGCTGAGTTTTCTTCCAATGACCAACAGATTGGTTTCACATGCCATTTATTATTGGTGGTGGTTTGAAAAATTATTTAAATAACTCGTTTGGTCAGGATAAATGGGCACCATTAGAACTGCTAAAAAAATATAGCTGGGTACGATCTTCCAAAACTAATATTCTAGGAGAAAAACAAAATCTCTGGAATTTCTAAAGTGGTTAAAGGGAAGTGGAGAGAAAAAACACAATCAAATATTCATTTGATAACATTTGCCAGCTATATGAAAACTGAAAGGTTCTTAGCACAGTTCAGAACTGGATAGGAGTATGCTTCCATTGTAACTTCTATCTTTCAAGCAAATTTTGTTTTCTTCGTGATTTATAAAACTAATTAAAAAAAGATTAGCAAGAGATAACTCATCCCATGTTTTGGTCCCGGCCACTTTAAGCAAGAGGTCAAACTAATTCTGCAGCTTTGGAAAATGTCAAACAGAATTATTCCCAGAGATGTGTCATCCTGTACATTGTACCTGGGTCATGGCAGAAATTGCAGACATCAAACAAATACCAGGCCAAAACTAAACAAACCCCAGCCTAAGTGGTGTTTGGAGCATACATCACTGGATAGTGTGGGACACGCAAATATGCTGTCCACTCTTGGCCGGTTTGGGGGCATCTGATCACATTCTGGGGCAGGGCTCCATGCTGTGGGCATGAGAAGCCAGGAGGCCCAGAATTGGGGAGGCTGACAGATAGAGCCCCAGAGATGGACACTCAAACCAGGTGAGGTGGTGGCTGAGTCAGGCTGGAGGCCCTGCAATTTAACACACCTAGTTTGGGGAAATACAAATCCCCTAGGATTCACCTTCCATTCTTCAATAGTAATTCTGACCTTCAAAAACTCTGTTTGGTAAACGTTACTTGTTACTCTACAGGAGGAGCCCACAGCACGGTGCATATCCAAGATGGTGTTTATCTCTACACTCTTTGACTCTAAAATGAGTGACAGGACACTGCTTCTGCTCCAGGCTAAAGTAGCTCATCTCTTCATGTGGAAAAGGATGGATTTCTTCAGATTAAGTTAAAGCTTTCAACTGCCTGAGAGGTGGGTTTGTCTGCTATGTAGTGATTCTATTACGTAGTAAGTTGTCTACACAGAAAAATAAAAGGGTAACTATAGATTAAAACTGAGCCCAGAAGTGCTTGGACAAAATGTGAAAATGATTATAAGACCTGTGAGTTGAGTTGTTACACAGAGCAAATGCGGCTACTGGATAGCATACTTGTGGAGTGTCTGTGTTGCTAGACAACGTGTAAACTCAAATGAAGTCAGCAGCATCAGCTTAGATACAGCCTCGGCTTTTGTTCAGGCTAGTCCTGTCACTACGTAACGTATGGAGACATACGTTCAAGAGGAATTTCAAAGGTGCAAACAAAAAACATCAGGTCGGGTGAAGTAAACTCAATTTTTATTCCTCTATACAATACATGGATATATGAATAAATTTTCCTTAAAGAGTTTGCAACCCTGAGGCAATGTCCTTGGGTACATAACATATAAAGCAACAGCAAATAAGATCTGAATGCAGGAATGACAATTGAACTTCAAAACCATAATTTAATATTTATGAAATTGCACACATACCAATAGTATTCTATGCCTCATCTAGTCTCCTAATCCAAGTATTTCAACTGCCTTGCAGTTTGCATATTGGACAGCCTGACATTCTACAAATATTTTGTCAGATACAATGTCTTTCTCCTGATCAAAATTTAATAAATTAACATGGGATTTACATATAGGGATTTTTATGTTTTTGGTCTGGTGAGTGGACTGCCAGAAAGCATGCCAGTTCTTGACCATAGCATCCTGCCCACAAAACCGCTTGTCCCCCCCTCCCCCAACCCCATGGGGATTGGACATCGTCTGACTACAGTAACATGGGGGTCCTTGAGGATTCCCCCGAGATCCACCAGAGGCGAGCTTTTCATCAAATTTGAGGGCCACATGAAGGATGTGGCAGAGGAGATGGAAGGAAGGCCATGGCTGATTAGTAGAGATGGGATGTCCAGACCCAGTGAATGTAATGTCCTCAGTTCTCAGGACATGCAGCCTGTCTGCTGTGAAGATGAGGGCAATGAGGGGCGGTGTCTGCAGGTTGTCTGTGGTACCTGGGGGCAGGGAAAGATGGGCCTTGGTGCAAGGAGAAAACCACACCATGCTTCTTACTCATCGACCTAATGAATGGCCACAGACCCCCCAAGTAAATGGTGGGAATCTATTTCTGAATATTCCATTTCCCCAAAGTTTTATAAACCATGAGGGTAAATGCTTATGAGAAACTAAAGATGAGTTCATTATATTATTTATATATTATCATTTTTCCTCTGAGGATAACATAGACGGGTAAATAAAAAGCAGACAAATACCTAACGGGTGACTCAAGCTATAAGCTCTTTCAACTAGAAGGTGACTTTTGCCTTAAAATAATCATTAGGCCTGGAAAGCAAATCTTGAAAGCAAAATCTAACTTTGGCCCACTGATATACAATGATCCTGAGTCCCTCCTCTCTTCCAAAAGTCTGTTTTCCCGAGGAATATCCTCCAATAATATTTATTTTGTGTCATAATTATTAAAAAGGGTTAAGTGCAGCTTTATTGTCATTTTAGGCAGCGACTTTGCCCTGGTCCTACCATCTATCTGCTCACTTCACTTATCAGAACTCCTGCGTGGCCGGCGGAAGCTGGATACATTTTCGTTCAGTGCATAGATCCTTCGGGAGAACTCTTCAAATTCTCCCAGCACTTGTTCGTCACACTCCACTGCCACGGCACTGTCTACTGGGATGCAGTTAAATGCTTCTAGCTGATCGCCTGAGGTGAAACCCGTGGCTTCTAGCCCAATGATTTCTTCTGCTTGCTCCACAGCGCAGCAGAGCTCAGCTTCTGAGACTGGCTGGAACTCGCCTGGAAGCTGGGTGCCGGAGGAGCCAGCCTGCTCACTGGGCAGGAGGGTGCCATTCACGGTGGCTGGTTGCCCAGAGAAGGCTTCTCCTTGTTCTTGGCTAGTGTTTACACTCACATGGCCTCCATGTAAGCTGTCACCCAGATCTACTCCTTTTTTCTTATTTTCTTTGGAGAAGTCCAAGGAGGTATCCAAGGAGGAGGACAGAGATGATGTCTTTCTCTCGGACTCTCCTGTGGAAGGGATGGAGGTCACAGGCTGGGCGAATGCTGAGTTGTAACTGGGAGGAGGGGTTTTGTACTGGAGTCTCTCGTTCTCTGAGCTGGCCCGTTTTCGATGTCCTTTGTCTGGTGAAGGGGCTCCCCCAGAGAAGCCTACTTCCGCACCCCCAAATATGGAGCTTTGTCTCTTTGGAACAGGGATTGCACTGGAGGTGTGATGTCTGTCGCTAGAAGACAAACAAAAACAAGACATTATGTTCTACTTCACAACTCGGTTTAAGTCTTTTGGATCCAGAGACAGAAAACAGATTATTTAGGTTTGAGATAATAATCAATCTTAGACAGTATTTATTGCAGTGACTGAATGTATGAAACATGAGGTACACTAGGCCCAATTTTTGGAGCTTCCTTCAAGAAGGCTATAGACACACTGCACTGTATTTAGAGAAGAGGATCCTGGGAAGGATGGATGATGGACACCATGCCACATGGGGAAGGCCTTATGTAACCGGATGGACCAGCCTGTTAAGAAAACCATGAGAGTGATGTAATCAACTTCATATTTCTGAATATGATAACCCATATTTCTGAAGGGTTATCAATACTCTTATTCTCATCTTTAATATTCAATTCTTATTTTATCTTTATAAAGCAGTCAGCCATGATAATTCAGTGAGACAGTGACAAGGCCAGACTAGAACACTGGATTCCATGGTCCCCAGCCTTTCTCACACCCAGATTTACATCACCTTGCATTAGAGAAAAGGCAGAGAGAGGATTAAGGGTACACTTAAAAACACTTTTAAATTTTTATTTTTGGAAGGTATTTTTTTTTAAATGAAAAATTAACTTGGGAAATGACTTTTCCTTTGTAAGGCCAGCCACACATGTTTCACAATACTGTCTTTGGTGCCTTCTTTTGAATCTGAGTTACTTCTTAGAAAGGTATCTTTGGGCCAGCAAAAACAATCATTGTTCAGCTATATAAGGCTTTATAGTTTCTGAAGTAATTTCATATACGTCATTTCACTTAGTTCCTTACAAAAACCCTGTCAAGAAAGCAGGGTATACATTATTATACTTAAGTCTGAAATAATAAATAATAATCAGTTAATGGAAATAGAGGATCCAGCCCCTGGAAATGATGGCTATGTTACACACTGTGCTAGTTAAGACACCCGCTAGAGCACTGATCACAGCCCTAGATATTACATGTGGATGAAATTAGTACAACTCCATGAACAGACTGGTCCAGAGGCAGAGGAGAAACAAACAGAAGATCCATTCGGCTTATGTTCTTCAGACGAGGAAACACGCACAGAGAAGGTAAGTAGTTTACAAAAGGGCAACCGCTAGGCAGGATTAGAGGCAGGACTTAAACCTCTACCAGCAGTTCCTATACTTAAACCTCTACCAGCAGTTACAAGATCTGAATTAGATACAACTCTCACTTGTTACAGGTAATAGGTAAATGTATTGGTTTCAACTTACATACAAATTCAATTTAAGAACCAACCCATAGAACTGGTCTTGTTCATAACATGGGGACTCTTTGTATACACCTAGCTAATAGTTATTGCATGTGCCAATGTGTCAGGCCTTTGAGATGGGAGACAGAGGAAAGACAGCAGGCGCTGACTCTGTCAATTTGCAAGAGAAAGACATTCTTAATTATTCAAACAATACATTTTCAAATGATAATTGCATTAAGCTCCCTCCAAAAAAGAGAAAGGTTCTAGGCTTCCTCTACTTGTGTCCATAGCCACATGCCCTAGAACCAGCTCCCTGCTCCCCCTTTGCTCGGATTTTTTTCTGATGCTGGATTTTATCTGTGGTCTTGGACACCCAAGCAAGGATTATTCTTCTTGGAAAGAAGCAACCACAAGGCTTCTAATCTGTGAGCCTGTTGGATTCCTTTGTTGGGCTATAAGAATTGATGCCAGGAGAGATTTCATAATTAGGGTGGCCACTGGGAATGTAAAACTGGGAATGTAGATGAGTAAATTACTGTTTTTAGTTCTTAAGAAAAACAAAATGAAACAGAACAAAATCTGCTGGCCTTAATCTAGGTTTTCAGTTAATATGTTGTCAAAACTCACCGCACTTTGGTAAGCTATGCGTCTTTGCCAGCCTTTTTGTTTTCACTCTACCACTTGCTGACAGTGTCCCTCTCAAAATGATTTTGCAAGTTGAGTAGGTAATAAACCACAACAGAGCATCCACATTGCCCACAGTCTGTTTTGTGAAGACAGGCCAAGCTTTCACTTGCAGCCCAGCCCGGGAAGGGTGCAGACACCAGGTGAGCTAGCTGAGAACACTGAGGGGATGCCTAACCACTCACGGCTGTGACACTGGCTGCCACCCCGATCCCTATCCCAGCATCCTGCTTTGGTAGTCTGCTGGGCCCCCAGTGGGCTGATATTAGGTTGTTTTAAAGGTTTTGTCCGTTTTAATGTCATGTGTTTTTGTAGCTCCGTATCTCAATAAATATTTATTCTACTGTGTCGTGGTAGAATAAACTGATCGATGGAGAATTTTGTACTCTATACATTGATGCTGTTCATTTTTTTCTACTTTTAATTTTTTTTATTCTTTTCAGCCTATTACTATATGATGACATTAAGCGATTTTTGGCCAATTTTTCTCTACGAATTCAAATTGAACCAAACCGCTGCCGAAACAGCCTGAAAAATTAACCAGGCATTTGGCAATGATAGTGTTAATGAACGCACTGTTTCGACGTTGGTTTGCAAAATTTCGTTCCAGAATTTTAGCCTCGAAGATGAGCCCCGAAGTGGTCGATCTAGAGTAATCCAGGACGAGGATTTGAGGACCCTGGTGGAGACTGACCCATCACAAACGGTGTGTGGGATGGCGGAAGAACTGGATGTCAGCTCCCATGCGGTTTTTGATGGTTTAAAACATATTGGAAAGGTCAAAAAGTTCGAAACGTGGGTGCCCCACGATTTAAACGATCGGCAGAAATTGTCACATTTCGAGGTTTGTTCTTCATTGCTTTTGCGCAACCAAAACGATCCTTTTTTGGATCGGATCATCACGTGTGATGAAAAGTGGA
>CAUYPK010026354.1:0-28671 GCA_963574355.1 Loris lydekkerianus | reverse complement strand
TACTAAGTTTATACCCAAAAGACCAAAAGTCACAATATAACAAAGACATCTGTACCAGAATGTTTATTGCAGCCCAATTCATAATTGTTAAATCATGGAAGAAGCCCAAGTGCCCATCGACCCACAAATGGACTAGCAAATTGTGGTACATGTATACCATGGAATACTATGCAGCCTTAAAGAAAGATGGAGACTTTACCTCTTTCATGTTTACATGGATGGAGCTGGAACAATTTCTTCTTAGCAAAGTATCTCAGGAATGGAAGAAAAAGTATCCAATGTACTCAGCCCTACTATGAAGCTAAATTATAGCTTTCACATGAAGGCTATAACCCAACTATACCACGAGACTATGGAGAAAGGGCTAAAGAAGGGGAAGGGAGGGGGGAGGTTTAGGTGGAGGGAGGGTAATGGGTGGGGCTACATCTATGGTGCATCTTAGAATGGGTACAGGTGATTGCACTAATGTACACAGCTATGATTTAACAATAAAAAAAAAAAAGAAAGAAAAATAAACTATAGTCTGTCCCTCCAACAGTCTGAGGGACAGGGAACTGTCCCCCTGTTTAAAAAGTTTGAGGACACCTGGGCCTTAAACATTGAAAAAATAATAATAAAAAAAAGAATACAGTTAATGTCAGACATCTGGGTTTATACTCCTGTAGTTTCTGAACTTCTCTGTGCCTCAATTTAGTTTCTCTATCTGTAACATGGGATAAAAAAATAATATCTATCTCACTGTAGTAGTGTGCAATTTAAAAATATATATGTGCATGTGTAAGAAGAGCAGGTGTAAAAAACGAATATATGTTCGCCACTATTTTTATAAACTATTAGCATACCTAGATGGATGTCTATTTAGTTCTCCCTGAATGCACCATGCATAAATTAAGAACATTATAAGAAATATTGCCTTAATGGGAAAAAAAAAGAAACAAACAAACAACGAGGACAACAAATCATGAATAGACTATAATCTACTTCCATAGTGTCTAGGGGCTAACTTTTAAAAAGTTTGCTTTTCCTTTGTTAATAACTTGACAATAAAAGAAATGCTAAGTTTGAGAGAAATGTAGGGCTGTCTGCAAAAATTGCCGAGGAGGCTGATTGAGGCTGAAATTATATCAGAAGAATTTCAAATCCAACTCCCCCACACTGACGTAACATTTCTCTCCTTCTTACAGCCCTATTTTAACAAGCTTTCTTCTAAAGTTTTGGTAATTTTTTTTTTTGTATTACCCAGTTCTTATACCAAACATTGCAATAACTATAATACTTAGTTTAACCTTGGTGAGTAACGTTCAGGCAATTGTTCTCAATTCTAAACATTAAGTTTTAGGTTGTTGAGTTTTAGGTCATTGGGTAACTCCAGTACCACCAACAATGATGGATAGCTGGGAGCTTACATTTCTGTTTTTACCAACCCCTGAGTTAAATTTGTATGAATGAGTCAGATTCCCAACTTCTGTTTTTCTGTTGGTGTAGTCTTGCAGGCATATAATTACTGGAGGGTAGAATCTTGTTCTTGCTCATAAAGGACTTAATTTGAAATGATAAGAGGCAATAACAGCATTTTTTCTATTGTACACACCTCGTTTACTTCATTTCTAATAAGAAATGTTTTCTGTGCTCTAGCAATGAGTACTAAGATGGGGAGTCCAGGACTTCCCATTGGTCTCATTGAGGTCAGCTCTTCTAAGCAGCCACAGGAGCTAAGCAAGAGAACTACCCTTGGCTTTATTCTGGGCAACTACTTTAAGTCTTCTTTCTTCTCCACCTCCAGTGAACAGCTGCCACCACAGAGGATTCTCTGGGTGCTTTAGATGAAGACCATGTATACAAAAGTAGAGAAGTCATCACAGGCCACACTTGGCTGAAGGCCCCAAGGCTCCTGATGGAATGTTTATATGTAGAAATATCTGTGCCCTGAATATAGAAACAGGCAAGGTACAGAATTCTTTCGAATGGTGGATTTTCTTAAAATCAATTTCATCACTTTCCATGCCAAGTGATATGGAACATTCAGAGAATACTATCTGTAAAAGCTTACAGTGATCATTGATATTTTTTCCCTCCCAATGAGCTCTTCTTCCTTAAGTTCCTTCAGATGGTGAAGTACAAATACCACAGTATCTTGCTTTACTCACCAAAAGTTTTGTAATTATGAGCAAGCTTAAGTCAGCTTGGTTTAACAAAGTCTTGGCTAAAAGATGACATGCAAAGGCTGAGAATCACTTCCCAGGGCAGCTTCCTGGAAAGAAGACTTCAAAGTTATGCTAATTAGAGGTGTTGTGGCTTCCAGAATCCTTCTAATGCATTAGTTTTACAGACGTAGAAGTTTCAGTGTGGAATCATTCCTCATTTAGGCTGCACACTTGGGGATGTGTGCATTTGTTTCTACATCAGAACCTCTTTTGTACCTTTCTTAATAAAGCATGTGTCCTGACTACCAATCAGTGCTACTTTACCAGAAAACAAAAATAAATAAAAATGAAAGAGAAAGGAGTTAGACATAGTATTTAGACATAGTATTTCCTTTAGAGAAACAGAAATAAGCTAGAGGCAAACAGCACAAGGAAAGAAAACTGTAATTGGTAAAAGTTATTCACCTTTCCCTCATTCAAACATTTGTTAATATGGTGTTGCATACAGGTAGCATAATTACCAGTACCAGGAGCTGCCTGTTCCCCAGGAAGTATCAAAGGCTCAGGTCAAGAAGCAGCAGATTTTCTTTCATAATTTCATGCAGAAGGGCCTCTGTGCCTAGGAAGGCCACTTCATTGGTTTTAGGAATTCCAATGATTCAGATATTGGCCTTCTTCAAATTATCCCAGAGCTCTCTGAGAGAATGATCTGTTTTTGCTCTCCATTTCTCTTCCTCTTTGAGAGTTTGGGAACGTTCAAAGGCTTTATCTTCAATGTCAGAAATCCTTTCTTCTGCTTGCTCCATTCTGTTGCTGAGGGATTCTACTGTATTTTTCATATCTTTGAGGGCTGCAAATTCTTGCTTCCGTGTGTCTAAGTCTTTGGTGGTTTTGTCTTTAAATTTGTTAAATTCTTGAGACAATTTTTGAATTTCTCCTTGAATTCCTAATTCCACTTTATTAATCTTATCTTTAATCCACATACAGATAATTCTTAATGATCATAAAATTGTGGCAGTATGTGAGTTTCCAGAGGTATAAATATTTTATTAACTAGATACATATAGATAAATAGCTTTTGAAGAATTGTACCAATTTACACCGTTAAGATACCATTGTATTGTGTGAGGGTGCCTATGTTTCAGTATATTTTAGCAATACTAATCTGTTTCTTCATGTCTTTGATCTCTTCAAGTTCTGTATCCCAGTCTACATAACAAAGCTTTAGAGTGTGTTTTTATATTGGACAGGCAAATTTCCTCATAGATTTCTTCTTTTTGATCAGTTCTTTAAAAATTCATTTAGACCTTCCTTGGCTGGGCATGTGGCTCACACCTGTAATCCTAGACTCTGGGAAGCTGAGGCAGGAGGATTGCTTAAGTTTAGAAGTTTGAGAGCAGCTTGTGTAACAGTGAGACCCTGTCTCTACTAGGAAAAGAAAAATTAGCCTGGCATTGTGGCAGGCACCTGTAGTCCCAGCTACTTGGGAGGCTGAAGCAAGAGGATCACTTGAGCCTAGGAGTTTGAGGTTACAGTTAGCTAAGATGACTCAGAGTAAGACTGTCTCAAAAAAAAAAAAAAAAAAAGTTAATTAGACCTTTCTAACATTAACATTGAAATCGCTTCTCATACAATTGATGAAATAACCTTGAGATTTTAATTGTGACTGATTTCTTCAAACACTTCAATGACTTCCCTTTCGTCTAGGGCAGTGGTGCTCAAAGGGGCTGATTTTGTCCCCTAGAAGAAAGTGGGCAGTATCTGAAGGGATTTTGGTTTGAACAACTAGGGGGGCAGGTTAGGGGAGAGTGGGGTGAGGAAAGTGCTGCTGCTGACATCTAGTGGTTAAAGCCAATGATGTTGCTGAACATTCTTCACTGATGTGTAGGACAGCCACAGAGCCCTCAATGACAAAGTATTTCTGTAAATTTTCCAAATGTCAATAGTGTGGAGGTTTAAAAAACTGGTATATGAGATAAGTTAAAAATCTCATTGCTTGTCATACAAGTCTTTTTTTTCATTCAACATAATAGTTTTTATAACTGAGACACTTAAAACCCCTTGTACTTTCTAGATCCTCAAAAGGAGGGAGAGAGGAAAAGAGGGAGATGGAAAGAGGAAGGAAGAAGAGGTCCTTTTTCATTTATCCCAAATCATACTATGTTACAATGCCTCTAGGGTGAAGGAAAAAAACAGACTAGGAAATCTACTGTAAAGATTAATCCAGACAATGCATAAATCTACATGGCATCAGCCCTTTTTTTCTTAAATGGGATAATGTATGGATTTAATAATTGGGTAGGCTAGTTTTATCTTTTCTCTCATGTTAATTTTTTCCAGTTTAATACTAAGTAATTCCATTTGAACTAAAAACTATTTCACTTAAAAAAAAATTTCCAATCCTGAGTGGTATCGTTGGTATAATCAGTGAAGTTACATTGATGCATCATTATACATACATACACACATACACAGGTTCTAGAAATTTATTCTAAGGAATGAAATAGAGTTAGATATAAAATGTGCAAATAATGCTAACATTTATAGCATGCGTACAACAATGCACCAGGCATTCTAATACAAGTTAATGTTTCAGTTAATCATCATAATTATGCTGAGGTCACTAAAACAATGATCCTTATTTTGTGAGGAAAACTGAAGCTCAGGGCAGGGACTTACTCCAAGTCATGAGACCAGGTAAGAATCTAGATCAAACCCAAATAGATATGATGCCAAGACCCCAGCTCTTCAAAATAGCAGTCTTTTGGCTTTTATATGTGTGTGTGTTTTTGTGTGTGTTCTTCAAAGTACTTGAACAACAATATCAGGAACCAATTTGAACATGATCCACATATAAACCTCTCAGAGAGGCCGGCTCTCTGTATTAGGGATGGCCACCAGCACTCTGATAAAAGGGCTAACACAACAATGGCTCAGGGATAGGACTGGGCATTGTAAACCAGGTTGGGGGTCTACAATGAGGGATGGCAAATACTTTACCACAGCTTTGAATCCCCAGGCTTCTCTGACTCTGCATCTTAGGATCCAAAAAGCAGAGTCTTATAATTTACTCCTTACTAGTAACTTATTATTATTATTATTATTTTTATAGAGACAGAGTCTCACTTTATGGCCCTTTAGTAGAGTGCTATGGCGTCACAGCTCACAGCAACCTCCAGCTCTTGCCTCAGCCTCCCAAGTAGCTGGGATTACAGGGGCCTGCCACAACGCCCGGCTATTTTTTGTTGTAGTTTGGCTGGGGCTGGGTTTGAACCCACCACCCTCCGCATATAGGGCCGGCACCCTACTCACTGAGCCACAGTGCTGCCCTCCTTACTAGTAACTTAAAAGAAACATCACTAATTACACCAATAAAAATTATTGTTAATACCACTTATACTAATTAATATAGTCTCTAGAATGAGATACCAATAACAATGGGTTAAGTACCAAATAATCGACTCTTAAAATGTTGATTCCTTTTAGGATATTTCAAGTGCTAATTCATTGCCCCTAGGATGTGTCTAATGTTTAAATTTAGTTAATTTAAATTAAATCATCATGCAGACCACAGAACACTTTCACTAAGCATCAATTACCAGGATTTTCTTGCCAGTGTTACTTATAGTAATAACAAAATTTATTTAAAGGTCTGATAAGAATGGATTTGTTAAAAACAATCTTGATACACTCTTGAGTTTCTCAACTGCAGCACTTGGTATTTTGGGCTGGAGAATTCGCTGTTGGGGGGGGATTGTCCTGTGCATGGCAGGAAGTTCAGCAGCACCCCTGGCCTCTAGCATTGCACTTTTCCTGTAGTGCCAGTCAACAAAATCTCTAGACTTACAAAATGCCCATTAAGGACAAAATGAAACTGGTTGAGAACTAGTGACCTTCAGAATGGAATACTACTTATGTCACTATTAAAAGTATGTTACAAAGAATATTAAATGGGCTCGGCGCTTGTAGCACAGTGGCTACAGTGCCAGTCATATACACAGAGGCTGGTGGGTTTGAACCCAGACTGGGCTAGCTAAACAACAATGATAACTGCAACAAAAAAATAGCCAGGCATTGTGGCAGTTGCCTGTAGTCCCAGCTACTTGTGAGGCTGAGGTGAGAGAATCACTTAAGCCCAAAAGTTTGAGGTTGCTGTCAGTTGTGACGCCACAGCACTCTACTGAGGGCAACATAGTGAGACTCTGTCTCAAAAAAAAAAAAAAAAAAAAGAATTTAAATGACCTAGAAAAATATTCATGATATTTTTAAGGGAAGAAGCAGCATAGGAAACAACAGCTATTAGACCCTGATTTGTAAATTAATAAATGGATGTATGCATTGAAATATATTGACAGCTAACAATTTTTGAGTGCTTGATCTGCGCCAAACACTAAGCTATCATATGTATTATCTATTTAACTTACATAGTAACCTTAAGGGTATGGTAATTAATCCCATTTGACAAATAAGGAAACTTAGTCTTGGGGAGATTAAGAACGTTTAAAAAATAATACAATAATATTAACAACAATAAGGTCTGGATAGTGAAATTGAATGGTATTTATTTATGTATTTTTGGTTTTCAAGCTTTTCACAATCAGCATATATTACTTTTTATCAGAAAATATTAAAAAAGACATTATAGAGTCATAAATCTCTTTTAGAGAACAAAATGTTTATTGAGTGTTTTTTGATAACTTTATTTTAGAAAACCAAATGTAGTTATTAAATGCTGTCTGATTGTCTTACTTAAGTACTTAATATTTTTAGCCCTTTTTCTATTTTCTGACTTCTTTTTTAGTAACATTTCTTCCTGATTATTCAATGAGTGAAACCCATATTAAAAGTCTTTCCTACATTATTCTAGCTCGTGTATAATTGGTACTTCAACATAAAGACTTGAATCACTGAAATAAAATCTTTATGATCTCTTTCTAGAGAAATAAGGTACTAATGAAAATTTTTTTTCACTAACTTAGAACTTACTAGAAAACTTTCAAAAATCCACTTGAAGATGGCTAAATATTAGCCAACTTCCTCCTCTTTGGTGAAACACATTAACTGGTAGATCAAGTTAAAACAGCATTACTATTCTTTGAGAATAGAACTTTCCCTGCAGTTCTGGAGGCTCATATGTATCCTGATCATGAGATGTCCATACAATGCTGATGCTGATGATTGTAAGACCCTTCTAACCACTGGCAATTATTTTTATGCTGCTTCTTGCCTGCTTGAGTGGCAAACATAGTTGATATCTGGTTCAGTAACTGAGGCATTTTCTGTCTACTGCTTGTATATGTTACTTTCTTAGCAGAGAGGGGAGCTTTCATGATTATGATCACCCTCTGTGTACTCTCCTGGTATCCACTTATCTTGGCAATTCCTCTAATTTGCTGACCCTCGTTCAATCTGCACCAGCTTCCCCCCACCTTGTGTTTTCCCAGAATATAGTGATCTGCCAACAGCATCATCAGTGGAAACTCATCAAACTTCCTAAGCTGCCTCCTTCTGAAAGTACATGGGTTTCGCTGATGAATAAGTAACGCTATGGAGTACCAAACATCCCTCGAAGTTCACATTGGTTTTGTGTAATTTTTAGGTAAATTGATTATTGTTCATATTTGATTCTCAACTCCCAAGTCAAGTTCCAAATTGTGAAGCATTCAATTCTGCTTTTCAGTCTTCATTCCCACAAAGTACTAACCAAGAAGATTATTTCTCAAACTAAGCATCCATCTAGCACACTTGACATTTCATGTGTGTGCTGGGTCCTTGCCTAACACTTTCTGTAATTAATACTTGTGTGTGGAATAAGTGTAAGAAAACAAAGCTGGGCACACAATTTTTATCAAAAGTAATTTAAAATAGACAACCAGACATAGAAGAATTTAGAGTCAGTAATGGTTGTTTTGTTATAATGTTTAAGCAACCTTAGAGTCAGTGAAAGTTGTTTCTGCCTTAGACTGTTTTTGCCTTTAAAACAGTTTTCAGTAGCCAGGAAAGCCATGTAAGGTCTGTAATCTGGGAGGCTCAGATCATCTATGTCCATTGTTTCCCTTTTTCCTTCCCTGCCCGCCACCTTTTTTCTGGTTAAAAGTGGTTATTTGTTTGAAATTATCTACTAGAAGATGTGAGGTAAGTGCATGATTGTTTAATCTATATGCAACCTGCTTACATTTCCTGCTGTATTTTGCTAGTAAAAAACCCAACAATTAAAAAAGTTTTTATTAATGCCATTAATAAAAATTACATTAATTAGTTTAGTCTTACAAAGTTAAGTTTATCTAACAGTTATGGTTCATGCTTATTTCACCCCTCACAAAAGATGCCTAGTGACTTTTATTGCCAGTGCATGTTAAGTGGTCAAACAATTATTATTTCAAGGTTTTGAGGGAGAGGGAATGGAACATATGGCAGAACAAAATCCCTAAAACCTGATGTTCATCATCTGTGCCATGCCTTGGATGTGTGGGTGGATTTGGGGGGGCTTTCAAATAACCCATTCTATTAAATTAGGCTATGCAGTGAGTCTTGTTCATCATCACACAAGTAACAAGTGGCTCAGCAGGGATTCAAACCTGTTGGTCTCTAAAAGCAACTTTTCCATCTGTAATGTCAGTGTAAAGCTTGTTATGGTGGATGAAGAACACCAGGGTTCGAGTAGTGTCAGTATTAGGATATTAGGACAGGGTAGCAGAACCAGCTAAGACCCATAGACTCACCACAATGCAGGGAAAGGGTTGGGAAGGAGACATCAGAGAATCCTCCTAGGCTTGGAACATGGCCCTAGGGTCTTGAAAGTGAAAAGTCTGAGAGTTCAGAAAAAGTAGGTAGGCTGGGTAAGTAGCTCTCTAGGAGGCTGAGGCAGGAGGACTGCTTGAGACCAGACTCAGTAAGATTGAGACCCTGTCTCTACAAAAAGTGTGAAACTTAGCCATAATGGGGGCATTCACCTGTAGTCTTAGCTATTCCGAAGGCTTAGGCAGGAGGATCACTTGAGCCCAGGAGTTTGAGGTTGCTGTCAGCAATGATGACATCATTGCATTGTAGATGGGGTAACAGAGTGAGACTGTAAAAAAAAAAAAAGAAAAAGAAAAAGTAGGTAGCTTCCCAATATTAGAAAACCAGTTCACTAATTAATAAGGCAACAATGATGAAACATAAGATTTCAGTGGAATGAGGGAGGCAGGAATTGAGAAACATGGCTATGAAAGTGAATTGCAGTAGCAGGAGCCTTTGAGAGGAAGATGTAGGCTGAATGCAGAAGCAATGTTTTGGAAGGGAGCAAGTGGTTAAGACCTCTGCATCCAGAATTTCTGGTTCAAACACAAGCTTTAGTTCTGGCTATATGTGTATATATCGCCTCAGGCAAATTATTCAACCATCCTAAGCCTATTTTCCTTTCACTGAAATAAACACCTAGTCTTACCTGTTGGGTTAATGAGAGATTAAATGCTGTGTTCTGCATGTGAAGAGCTTAGCACAGTGCCTGGCACATAGTACATGATGGTGACATCAATGAATACAAGGAGAAGGAGCAGAAGAGTGGTATACAGGGTGTTGATAGAGGACAATTTGAATAATGACTATCTGGCATATGAAACGGCAAAAGTAAGTTTTTAAGGTTGCACATTAAGTGTCCAACATGCCTTATTGGCTTGGGGAAAGGTTACAGTGTCTTTTACTTTTCTGGAGAGCAGGGGGCTCCCAGGTACTAGAAAGTGACAAGCAAGGGTCTCCTATTGTTTTCATACTTTGCTCAGTTAACTTTAATTATTGCTGGCAAAAGTGAGCTAGCCTCATCTGATGCTATAATTAAAAAGTTTTGTATTTCTGAAATCATAAATGTGCAGTTTTCTCTGTTAGATATTTGAAATCCATTGAATCTTAGGGAGTTGGGAGTATAGAGTGGAGTCTTGGAGTCTTTAACATTCATCCATCCTTCCTACAGCCTTTGTGGAACAGGGAGCGAGACTCAAAAAAAAAAAAAAAAAAAAAAAAAGACAAGGGTTAAAGATTCACAGAGAAGAGAGAATAAAAAGGAAATAGAGTCTAACTTAAAAGGAAGAAAGAGTTTGAGTTGTCGATACAGTGGAAGGAACATACAAGGGTGGGAGGCTCAATTTCTAACTTGGGAATTTGGGGGAAGATACATCAGAAGAGTTGGGAAAGATGGGAAGGTAGGAAGGAGATTCACAGATGGGAAGGTGGGAAGGAGATTCCACATGTAGGAACAGCTCAGCTGCAAAGGCATAAAGGGGTGAAACTCCCCGAGAAATGTTCTGAGTGTAGTACATGTAGTTTTAGAAAAGCAATAAATGAGATAAAAAAGAAAACAAGTGTCTCACATGGAGTCACAATCCACATGAGTAAAGAGACCATATCTGCAGATTTCTAGGACTCTTTCTCCTTCCCTCTGCTAGTCTGATTCCCTCAACAGGGCTATTAAAGCTCTGGTCACTGTTACTGATTTTGCAATTAGGGTATGGTGTTTCCGCCAGTGTATTTTTAAGTTATTGATTCTTTTCTTTTTCCTTCAGGGAATCGCTTCTCAAAAGTCAGTTTTCTCCCTTTTTTAAATATTGGCTTTCTTGGGGATCACAAAAGGATACTCCAAAGACTGGAACTTTAACTTGCTGAGAGGCCTTAAAAGCTTCCTCAGAATTGAGGTCCCTCTAACCTTGTTTTTTTGCCTTCTCCAAGCACAGGGAAAGACTCTGGAATTTCCTGATGTGACCAAGGAAGCTTCTTTCTGAAAAATGCAATTGTTTTAATCCCCCTCCTTAAGGATTCATCAAATAATTAGGTAAGATGATTCCCCAGAAAAGAGAAGAAGCTGGGAGTCATTGTATCGTGTGTCCAGGAAGACTTTTCTTCTATTCTCCTGAGGGCAGCTCTGAGAGATTACCTGGGGGACTTTCTGTACAATTAGGTGACCGTTGGTCCTGTGTAGCTCCTTCTCTCACCTTCTATAATGTTTCTGTCTCCAACTATGGAATCCATTCATTCTTCCTAAGGTTTTACTGCCCCTCAAATGAATTGTCTATAATCTCCATCTTTCCCCTTGCTAATGAAAAAGGGTGTGTAAGGTTCTGTACAGCTCCTGGGTTATTGGATAATCACTTTGTGATTCCCTCCAGCATGTAAGTTTGTGTGCCTTTTCTCCTATTACTCTGCCTTTTGCCAGTTCAGCAAACCTTGGGAAGGTGAAGAAGATCCCTTTGCTCTTAAAATTTCTTATTTTTACTTAGGATTTTGTATAATTTTTCAAAACAGTTTTTGGAAAAACAGATGTCTGTATTGTCTTATGCTACACCAAAATTGAAATAACTAACAAATACTACACTCTTCCAGGTACTACATTCTTCTCATCATCTCAGTTCACACTTAAGTACTCACTTGTCTTAAAGAATATGACTATGCCTGTAGCCCAAGAGAGTCCTCAATCAACCCAGTTAGTTTTATGTTTAAATTTTAGAGTAGAACCTAATGATTAGATTGATTGCAAGCAAGAGAGATATCATTGCTGTTGTCATCTTATTGGTGGAATGGTTTTAGTCATGTATGTTAATTTCCAGCAGTATTTTTTTCAAGACTGAGAAAATAATTTGTTCACTGAGTGTGAATTTGAAAGGATGGAAAGAAAGAAAGGATAAGAAGGACAATAAAATTTGCAACAGCACAAAAACAATGTTGGTACTAGAATCTAGCACTGTGCCTGGCAGATAATAAGTACTCCAAAATACCCTGTTTTATAACAGATGGGGTTCCTGGTAGATAATAGGTACTCCAAAATGCCTTTTTTTGGTAAAAGATGGGATCTTGCTATGCTGCCCAGGCTTGAGTTCAGTGCCTATTCACAGGCACTATGATTGCACACTTCAGTCTTAAATTCCTAGGCTCAAACAATCCTTCCGCCTCACCCTCTCAAGTAGCTGGGATCACAGGTCTGGCCATCACTCCCAACTTCCCAAAATGGTTTTTGAATGAATGAATATTGAATAAGTGAATATTGGTGCTGTGCCCCTTACTTTCAGCTGCATCAAAATCAGTGTGAATCAGTGATCTTAGATGCTAGGCTGTTTCATTATTACAGAAAAATGAATCCTCTACTGGTGTTTTTCCTAAAACAACAAACTATAAGTTGAGATAACAATTGTTTCTTTCTTATCTTCATGTCCATTTAAAATGTGTGGCTCTTTTTTTCTCTTATATGCATCATAATTTTCCAAGTGTTTTTCTATTGTGTGTCTACCAGAGGCCGCCAGTATTGTTACGACTCCATTAACTCTTCTTTATAGAAGAATCCCATAAAAAGTAATGCTAGTATATAAATAAGGTGTAAGAAGAAATACTCTTCATTTCTCCATTAAATAGAAAGGAGGGAAAAGAATGAGTCATACAATTCTTCTAGCAATTCTCATTCTTTTCCTGATCAATTTGATACAGGCCAGGTAAAAGTGGTTTCTGGCAGAAGAAATGGCTTTTTCTGCCCAATAGAGAAAATCTATGTCTGTGTATTCCAGTAAACTTCACTTGGGTCTGTGGTTTCTGAGCATTACAAGGTAGGGTATAGCAAATACAGTTACAGATTTTTCCTTACTAGAAATTTAATGTTATATTTTTAACATTTAATGTTAATTTTATTTAATTTCAATTTAGTTCTTAATGTTATAGTGATAGAAAAATACTTTTTTGGTTAAAATCATATTTAGGATCTGTATAATTTGATTTCACTTCTCAATGAAATGGATTCTATAGAATATGATAAAAAAAAAAGAAAAGGCATATTTCCATCTCTGTTTAGAGCTTTAAGAAGAGAATCTCATCTCTTGGAGTTCCTCAACTCCTTTTGGTAAGTAGTAAAAAAGCATTTTGAAAATGTAATTGTGTAGACATAGAGAGTATATTCGGTATTTCCTCGAAAAACCAACTCATATAAATAGTGTTTGTGGTTTGGTCAAACAATGCAGCCATTAAATGCTTGGCATTATTGTAATTGAGGGTTTTAAATGGCTTCCTGTATTTACCAACAATTCACAAAGGGTGCATTTAGGTCTATTTCCTATCAAGCCTACAGAATTTTGGCTGAGTTTTCCAAGTCAGGTGAATCTCTTCCATTGTTTACATTCGTGTCCATGCCAAAGAGTAGTAGTGATTCAAAGGGAAGGCAGTCTTGCAGCATAGATCTGCCAGGTTTCTGGATCATATCTATTTAAAGGATGTAAACTTGGGACCCAGTCAAGAAATAAAAAACACACAGGTTAAATAGTGACACAAATATTTATATTTATGTCCAAATATAACACTTAACTAAGAGCCAAAGAGAAATGAATAGAAAGTAAAGAAAAAAATACATATGCACTTTCAAACTCTATTTTAATGTAGTGCACTGATGTGTTTAGACAACTGCACAGCATTCTTCACAGGTTGTCTCATGTGCCACGGAAGTGGGACCCTGTCTAAAGAGATCCCAAGTAGTTAGGGTAGAATGGATTCTGATCAACTTGTCTTTCTTGCTCTCATCTTGTTCTTTTTATATCAGAAGTGATCCAGCATACATTTGTTATTAAACATTGAAATAATAACTAGGTATACAGATTAAAGAATACCTCCTGCCTTCAATATCTCCCAGCCTCTAAAGATAAACACTGATAACAATTTTGTGTTCATTTTCCAAAGCCCTCTTTTAAGTATATATATATATACCTAAATAAATTAAATATATATTTAAATACATGTATCTATAATTAAAAAAAAAATCATATGATATATATTATTCCATGGCTATCTTTTCCTTTATTTATTTATTTTTAAGAGACAGAGTCTTGCTATGTTGCCCAAGCTGTAGTGAGGTTGCTATTCACAAGAGTGATAGTGCACTACAGCCTTGAATTCCTGGCCTCAAGTGATTCTTTTTTTTTTAATTGTTAAAACATAGCTGTGTACATCAGTGCAATCGCCTGTACCCATTCTAAGATGCACCATAGATGTGGCCCCACCCATTACCCTCCCTCCACCCTAACTTCCCCCCTCCCTTCCCCTTCCTTGGCCCTTTCCCCATAGTCTTGTGGTATAGTTGGGTTATAGCCTTCATGTGAAAGCTATAATTTAGCTTCATAGTAGACCTGAGTACATTGGATACTTTTTTGCATGTGGAAAAGTATAGTATTGTCTTTGGTAGTAAATTCAAGGTAAAGTGAAGGAAATAAGAAAGTCCCACAACAGAAGTTCTTGTATAGTAGTTTGTTGGCTATTTCCTATTTTCATTTTCTCTCTATCTACTTTATACTTCTTTATCACACTCTGTGTCCCAGGAGGGACTATCCCAGGAGGCTCACCCTTGTAGACTGGTTCAGTGGACTCAATTATCTCTGAACTTCTTGGCCATAGTCAATGCAGAGCATTGGCATGGGATTAGAGGGTTGAAGGACATTTGGTTGGGGTATTTGTTTCCACTGGAATTCTCTGCTAGATTATCATGGGAGGACAGTTGTATCCCTCTCCTGAAATGGTATACATACAGTAATAGTAAGATTTACATAGTAAAGATACTTACGTTCCTTGTTCAAATATATGCACTGTTATGTCAAAATCTTGCCTTCAGGAGCATCCAATATTTTAGCTTCTCTGTGCCACATTAGAGGAAGAGTTCTTTTGGGACACACATCAAATACACAGACACTAACAAAACCTGATGAGCAAAATAAAAAAGGTCCATGCACAATTTTTGTGATAGCTGCCACCACAGATAAGCAAAAAAGTGCTCATATAATCTTCATGCAGCCTGTGGGCTACGGGTTGGACATCCTGCATCAGATGTTTCAATGAAAAGTTATTCAATAAACTAATAGATTACTGCTTCATAATGGCAGAATGTTTTCTCTGTCATTAATTTGTTGTGTACTTAAGAATGAATAACGACCAGCTGACTTTGAAGGAGTAAGTGTTCATTTTTTCAAATGTAAAGAGTAAGATGGAACATAACTTTTTGGACGATTTCTCATTATATGAAGTATAGAATTTAAGAATAGGATAGACATTCTCTAAACCATTTAGCATTAAGATTGTATTTCTTATGATCATTCCATATGCATATGAGCCCATGTGCTATGCTTAAGCAACCATAATAGAAGGACCCAAGTTGGGTATTACCAAAGGATCCTCTTGTTACCACTAGAATATGAAAATGGGAAATTCCTAAGAACATTTGTTTTTTGTATTATTCGTGGGGAAAATAGTTATTTGAGAACATTTATTGGTGAGTGTTGTACCTGAGCTTTACTTCGTGGATATTCTTCAAACACACAAGGCAAAATTAATTTGATGGTATGATAATCCAATTTGGTTATTACAATATGATTCAGTTGTATAACATTAAATAATATCAACAAAATAGTGAAAAATACAGTCTCAATTTTGGAGAACTCATAGTAATCCTTGCTGTAAAATTAGCTAGTAAAGGTTAATTTTGCATGGGTTATAGAAACACAATTCTATAATCAAGCCTGGTAATCATCCTTTGCCTAAAATAGACTTACTAGCTGTGTTGGAAAACACTCAAATTTATTTTACTGGTTTATGTGAAGATTTTGACTAATGGCTGAAAATAAAAAAATAAAATAAAACCATTTTATTTTAAGTATAAGTCTTTCCTTTTTAATGAAAAGTATTAATTATCTCTTTCAAAATATTGGTTAATAGCTAATTCATGGTATTAAAGTTATTTCTCAATATTATATGCAAAGATTAAATGTTTTTATTATAATCTAAAGCAATGATAATTCTAGTATCTGAACATCTATACTGTCTCTTTTCAATGGTTATATTCTACAAGCTTATATAAATCATACTGAAGAGAGCTCAAAATCAAAGTTTCCACGATAGGTCTTTTTGTCTTCTTAGATAGTAAAAAGTTCTGGAATAATCTTCAATCAGCGTGATGTGCAATCAGTAAGAAAAGCCAATTCAATTTTGATAGATGTCAATTTGCTCTTCCAAATTCACTGTAAGGACATCATTGGGAAACGTGATGGCAATTCATACCTGGTGCAGTGGAAAAGTATCTGTAAATGCTATTCCAATGGACAAATATCTGACTAAGAGGAAAGTAAAGAATTATAAATGAAATAAGAATGGCATACATTTGCTTATTTTGTAAGCATCCATTTCTTTTGTACATTTCAAACAGAACTAATTATCTGATCATGTTTTAAAACCAAAGTATAAGCCAAATCCAACTTTGGGGGTGGTAGATCATATTCAAATCTGCAATAGTAGCTCCAGTTGAGACATAATTTTAATCATAATACCCTATATTCCTTTCTCAAGGTTCCAGCTGAGTCCCCTTGATTAGATTTCTTAACCTCTCTAAGCTTCAATTTTGTCATCCATGAAATTGGCATATTAAATAGCAACTACTTGACGGAATACTCTAAAGATTAATTGGGAAAATACGCACAAGGCTCAGAGTATAACACTTGGCATATAACAAGTACTCAAATATTGGTGGTTGTTGCTATTTTGTTTTTAATCTGGTTCTAGGAATAGAAGTTTCTTTTTTAAGTAAACTTTATTTTTAGAGCAGTTTTAGGTTCCCAGAAAAATTGAGTGGAAAGCACAGAGATTTCCCATATTTTCCCCTATCCCATATGTGCATAGCCTCCCCCATTAAAATTCCCTGCCAGGGTATTAGTTATATTCTTTATGGTTTGTGAACCTCATTGACACCTCCTTATCTACACCCAATCCACACTTTACATTAGGGTTTACTCTTGATGTGATACACTCCGTGGTTTGGTCAAATACATAATGACTTGTACCTTGCGTTATACACTGGGTGCCTACAGAGTAGATTCATTCCTCCCTAGTTCCTGGCAACCACTCATCTCTTTACTGTCTCACTAGTTTTACCTATTCTAGAAAATCATATGGTTGGAATTATACAGTGTGTGGCCTTTGCAAGCTGGGTTCTTTCTCTTAGTAAAATGCATGAGTTTCCTCCATGTCTTTTCATGGCTGGAGAGCTGCTTTTCTTTTAGTGTTGAATAGTATTCAATTGCCTGGATGCACTACAGTGGTATCTATTCATCTATCTAAGGACATCTTACTGCCTCCCAAGATCTAACAATTACATATAAAACTTCTATAAACATCCATGTGCAGGGTTTTTGTGGATATATGTTTTCAATTCCTATGGTTAAATACCACAGTGCACAATTGCTATGCTAGATTGTATGGTTAAGAGTATGTTTGGTTTCGTAAGAAACCTCCCAACTGATTTTAAAAGCTACCATTCTGCATTCCTTCCAGCAATGAAGGTATTCCTCCACATCTTTCCTACAATTGGTGTCAATGTTCCCAATATTCTAATAGGTGTGCACTGTGGTATCACACTGTTGTTTCAGTTTGCATTTCCCTGATGGCATGTGATGTGGAGCATCTTTCCATATACTCATTCCTCATGTGTATGTCTTCTTTGGGTGAGATGCTTCCTTACATGTTCAGCCCATTTTTTAAATTTTGTTGTTTGGTTTCTAATTGGTGAATTTTAAGCATTTGTATTTTTAGATAACAGTTCTTTATTAGGTATGTCTATTGGAAATATTTTCTCCTGGCTCATATTTTGACATTGTATTTTTGCAAGGCACATTTAAAAAAAATTAATAAATTCAGCATATAAATTCTTTATTTTTATTTTATTTATTTATTTATTATTTTAGAGATGAGGTCTCGCTTCGGCTCAGGCTAGTCTTGAACCTGTGACCTTAGGCAATCCACCCACCTTGACCTCCCAAGTGCTGGGATTAAAGGTGTGAGGACCCACACCTAGCAGCATATCAATTTTTTCTTTCAAGGATCATGCCTTTAGTACTCTATCTATAAGGTCATACAGGTTTTCTCCCATGTTACCTTCTAGGAGTTTTATGATTTTGTATTTTATGATTAGGTCTGTGATTCATTTTGAGTTAATTTTTTGTAAATGGAGTGAGATCTTTGTCTAGATTCATTTCCTTTGCATGTGCATGTCCAGTTGAGAAAACATCATTTGTTGAAAAGATTATCTTTTCCACAATATATTACCCTCGCCCTTTGATAAAGATCAGTTGACTATATTTTCTAGGTTTATTTCTTGACTGACTCTCTATTCTGTTCTGTAGATCTAGTTTTCTTTCCTTTTGCCACTGCTGCACTGTCTTGATTACTGTGGCTTTATAGTAAGTCCTGCAATTAGGTAGTATCAGTTTCCAACTTCTTTCTTCTCTTCCAATATTGTGTTGGCTATCCTGGGTCTTTGTTCCTCTGTATAAATATTAGACCAGCTTTGACAATATCCATGAGACAAACTGCTGACATTCTGTTTGAGGTTGCATGACTCCATAGAACAAGTTGGGAAGAACTGACATCTTGGCACTCGAGACTTCCCATATATAAACGTGGAATGTTTTTCCACTTACTTGGTTATGCTCAGATCTCTTCCACCAGAGTTTTGTAGTTTTCTTCACATAAAACTTGTACATATTTTTATAGATTTATACTTAAATATTTTATTTTTTGGTGCTCATATAAATGATATTAAAATTTTAAATTCAATTTCTATTTGTGCATTGCTAGTATACAAGAAACAGATTGACTTTTGTTAATAACCTTGTTTTCTAATCATTTAATATAGTTTCAGGAGTTGTTTTGTCAATTCATTCAGTTATTCTATATTGATTATTCATTTGTAGACAAAACCAGTTTTATTTCTTTCTTCCAAGTCTGTTTACCATTTATTTCCTTTTCTTATTTTATTGCATCAGTTAGAACATTCAGTAGGATGTTAAAAGCACTGGTAGAGACTTCCCTGATTTGTTTTTGATTTTAGTGAGAAAGCTGAGTTTTTCACCATTAAGTACCATTAGCCATAGGTTTTTTGTAGATATTCTTTCTTTGAAGTTTCAGATTAATATGAGGGTAAAATGATTAGGTCACATTGTTTGCCTTAGGTAAAGTTCAAATTATAGTTGAGCCCTTTACCCAATATATATGCTGTATACCCCTACATGGTGCCCACAAGGTGAGAGCTTACCAATCCCGCCCTTACTCTTTTCCCTCCTACCCCCTCCCACAGACTTGAGTTCAATTGTGTTTTTCTCTCATGTCGGAGTATAGTTGTTTATCTATTGGTTTCATATTAGTAGTATGTATACTGGATACTTGCTTTTTCATTTTTGTTATTCTTTTTACTAGGCATCTACCTATAAGAAAAAATATCATTTACCATAAGGACATTTGAACCAGAACGTTCATTACAGCCCAATTCACAATTGCCAAGATGTGGAATCAACCCAAGTGCCCGTCAACTCATGAATGGATTAATTAACTGTGGTATCTGGACACTATGGAATACTATTCAGACATTAAAAAAAAAAAAAAGGAGACTTTACCTCTTTTGTATTTACTTGGTTGTCCTTTATTAAATTGAGGTAGTTCCTTTCTATCCTTTGTTTACTGAGAGGTTTTTATCACGGATGTTTGTTGGAGTTTCTGAAATGTTTTTTTGTTTTCAGCATCTATTGATAAGATCATTTTTCTTCTTTAGCTTGTTAATGCATTGAGTTATATTAAATTATTTTAAATGTTGAATCAGACTTGCATATCAGAGGTAAGTCTGACCTAAGGTATATAATTCTTTTTACACATTGTTGGTTCTCATATGTTAATATTTTGTTGAGAACTTTTGCATCTTTGTTTATGAGAAGCATTAGTTTGTATTTTTTTCTCCTTGTGTTGTCTTTGGTTTGAGTATCAATGTGATGCTGCCCATGTAGAATAAAATAGAAACTAATTCCTCTGATTCTATCTTTTGAAAGATATCATAGTGGATTAGTATATCTTCCTGGCATAATTCACCAATGAACTCATGTATGGTCCTAGTGCTTTTTGTTTTGGGATGTTATTAATTATTGACACAATTTTTAAAATACATGTGACCTAGTCAGATTGCCGATTCCTTCTTGTGTGTGTTTTGGCACACTATATCTTTCACATAATTGGTCCATTTCATCTATGTTATCAAATTAATCAGGATAGAATTATCCATAGTCTTGCTTTTTTATCCTTTTAAGGTCCATGATACATGTAGTAATGTCTTCTCTTTCATTTATAACATTAGCAATTTATGTCTTCTCTTTTTTTTCTTGCTTAGCATGGCTAGAGGTTTATTGATTTCATTGATTTTCTCTATTAAAAACCTGTTCTTGGTTTCATTAATTTCCTCCCTAATTTTTATTTCTTTTTCTCTACTTATTTTGGATTTAATTTTCTCTTATTTTTCTAGTTTACTAGCGTAGAAACTCAAAGTGTTGATTTTAAATATCGCTTCTTCTTTAATATATGCGTTTAAAGGTATAAAATTCTCCCTGGGCACAATTTCTAAGTTGTGATTTTATTTTAATTTAGTTCCAATATTGTTAAATTTCTGTTGACATTTCTCTCACCCATATGTTTAAAAGTATGCTGTTTAATCCCATGTATCTCAGGATTGCCCAGCTACATTTTTGTTACTGAGTTCAGGTTTAAAGGCACTGTGATCTGAGAGCACACATTGTATGATTTGTATATTTTAAAATTTCTTAGATGTTTTTATGGCCCAGCATATGGTCTATCTTGTTTAATATTCTGTGTGAGTTTGAGAAGATTTAGTCTTCTGTTATTGAAGGAAATGGTTTATAATTATTATTTGTAGTGTTATTGAATTCATCTATGTTCTTACTGATATTCTATTTCTCCATGTGTGATAGAAGACTTTTGAAGTCTCGAACTAGAATAATGAGTTTATTTATTTTCCCTTCCAGTTCCATCAGTTGTCGGCTTGCCTATATTGATGCCCTTTGTTAAAGATTATGGTTTCTTAGGGAATTGACATTTTCATTACACAGTGAACCTCTTTATCTCTAAGAACTTCCCTTGCTCTGCAGTCTGTTCTGTCTGAAATTGACATAGCTACTCATGCTTTTATTTTATTAGTGTGACCCATGGTCTATCTTCATACAGTTAGTTTTTTTTTTCATACAATTAGTTTTAATCTATATGTTTCCATATTTTTAAATTTTAATTTTTAATCATTATTGATACATAATAGTTGCATATCTTTATAGGGCACATATTATATTTTGATATAGGCATAAAAATTGAATTAATCTAATCAGGGTAATTGGGTATTTATGAACTCAACAATTTGATGTTTCTTTATGTTGGAAACATTCCATTTCTACTCTTTTATTTTAAAATACACCCTAACTTTTTATTGATTATAGTCACTTTGTTACCAAATAATGTTCACTCCATCTAACTATATTTTTGCCCTCATTAATCATCTGCAATTTGTACCCCTCTCCTTGCTACCCTCTCCAGCCTCTGACAACTGTCATTCCATTTCTGTCTTCATGACATCAACTGTTTTTAATAATTAGCTCCCCTATATGAGTTAGAACATGAAAAATTTGTCTTTCTGTTCTTGGCTTATTTCACTTAACATAATGTTCTTCAGTTCCATATGTGTTGTTTCAAATGGCAGGATTTCATTATTTTATATATATATATATATATATACACACACACACACACACACACACACACACACATATGCATACCACAATTTCTCATCCTTGGATATACATCCAACAATGGAATTGCTGGGTCATATAATATTTCTATTTTCATTTGGTGAGGACACTTCATATTATTCTCCATAGTGGCATAGTGGTTTCATTAATTTACATTCCCATCAGCAGTGTATGAGGATTTCCCTTTCTCCACATCCTCACTAGCTTTTATTATTGCTTGTCTTTTTGTTATATTTTAATTGGGCTGAGATGATATCTCTTTGCAGTTGTGATGTGCATTTCTATGATGACTCCTGGTGTTGAGCTTTTTTTCATATTTTTTTAGCCATTTGCAAGTCCTCTTTTGAAAAATGTCTATTCAAATCTTTTGCCCATTTTAAATTATTTGATTTTATCCTATTGAACTATTAGAACTACTTGTGTATTCTAGTTCTTAATCCTTGTCAATGAGTATTTTGCAAATATTTTATCCCACTCTGTATATTGTCTCTTCCATTTTTTGAATGTTTCCTTTTCTGTGCAGAATCTTTTAGCTTGATGTGTTCCTATTTGTCCAATTTTGCTTTGATTGCCTGCACTTTGGAACCATTACTCAAGAAGTCATTGCTCAGACCAATGTCCTGAAGCATTTCTCCAATGTTTTTAGTATTTTCATATTTTTAGGTCTTAGATTTATGTATTTAATCCATCCATTTTTAATTTTATTTTTATATATGGCTGAAGATAAGGGTCTAGTTTCATTGTTCTACACCTGGATATCCATTTTTCTCATCACCATTTATTGAAGAGAATGTCCTTTCCCCATTGTATGTTTTGGTATCTTTATTGAAGACAAATTCACTATAGATATGTGAATTATTTCTGGGTTCTCTCTTCTGTTCCATTGGTCTAAGGGTCTGTGTTTATGCCAGTGCAATGCTATGTTAGTTACTACATCTCTGTAAGATTATTTGAAGTCAGATAATGTGATTTCCCCAGTTTTGTTCTTTTTGCTCATAAGGACTTTAGCTATTCTGGCTTATATAAACTTTAAGATTTTTTTCTGTTAATATGAAGAATGTAATTGGTATTTTGGTGGGCACTTCACTGAATGTATAAATTGCTTTAGGTATTATGGACATTTTCATAATACCAATTCTTCTGATTCACAAGCATAGAATTTCTTTCCATATTTTTGTGTCTTCTTTATTTCACCAAATGTTTTATAGTTTTTATTTTTGAGATCTTTCAATTCTTTGTTAAGTTCATTCCTAGATATTTCATTATATTTGTGGTTATTATAAATAGGATTGGGGGGGGGACTTTCTCAGATTATTTAATGTTGACATTTAGAAATACTACTAATGTCTATATGCTAGTTTTATATCTTAAAAATTCACTAAATTTAAGAATTCTAATAGTTTTTGGATAGAATATTTAGGTTTCTTTAGATATAAAATCATATCATCTGTAAACAAGGTACATTTGACTTTTCTTTTCTATTTTGGATGCCTTTTCTTTTTTCTCTTCTCTGATTGCTTTAGCTAGAACTTCCAGTACTATGTTGAATAATAATTGTGAAAGTGGGCATCTTTACCTTGTTCTGGATTTTAGAGAAAAGGCATTCAGTTTTTTCCATTCAGTATGACACTATCTGTTGGTGTGACATACATATATGGCATTTATTGTGTTGAGGTAATTTCCTTCTACACCCAGTTTTCTGAGAGTTTTTATTATGAAAGAATGCTAAATTTTATTGAATGCTTTTCATCATCAGTTGAAATGGTTGTATGAGATTTTTTCTTTGTTATATAGATGTGATGTATCCCATTTATTGATTTGTGTATGTTAAACCATCCCTGTATCTCTGGAATGAAACCCACTTGATCCTGATAAATGATTTTTAATATCCTGCTAGTATTTTGTTGAAGATTTTTTAAACTATGCTTATCTGAGGTATTGGCCTATATATATATATATATATATTTTTTTTTTTTTATTGTGCTGTTGTTTGCTATCAGGATTATATATTCCTCATAGAATGAGTTTGGGCATGTCTTTTTCTCCTAAATTTTTTGAAATAGTTTAAGTGGATGGTTAGCTTTTAGCAGTGAAACGATCCAGTACTGGACTTTTCATTGATGAGAGACTTTTTATTACTGCTTCTATCTCCTTGCTTATTATTAGTTTATTTGGGTTTTAGATTTCTTCCTGGCTTCATCTTGGTGTTTATATGCATCTAGAAATTTATTCACTTTTAGGTTTTTAAATTTATTGGTCTATAGTTGCTCAGAGTAGTTTCAAATGATCCTTTGGCTTTTCAGTTGTAATGTTGTCTTTTTATCTCTGATTTTATCTATTCAGTTCTTTTCTCTTTTTTTTTCTTAGTTAGGCTGACTAAAGTGTCAAATTTGTTTATCTTTTTTAAAAAACAAGTTATTCTTTTGTTGATATTTAGTATTTTCTTGTTTAAATTTCATTTATTTCTGCTCTGATCATTACTATTCCTTTTATTCTACTAATTTTATGTTTTCTTTACTCTTATTTTCCTAATTGAGATGTAGCATCACTTTGTTTACTTGAAGCTTTTCTACTCTTTTAATGTAGGCACTAATTACTATAAACTTTCCTCTTACTTCAGCTTATACTGTATACCTTAGGTTTCGATATATTGTGTTTTCATTGGTTTTGCCAGAGCTCAACACATCATCAAAGCAGAAAGTAAAGAAACAATAGACTTAAACCAAACTCTAAATAAAATGGTCCTAACAGACATTTGCAGAACATTCTACCCCCAAAGTACCTAATATACATTCTTCTCAGCAGCACACAAGATATTCTCAAAGTTTGAACATATCTTAGATCAATCTTTGAGACAAAACCGGTCTCAACAAATTAAAAAAAAAAAAAAAAAAGCATCAAAATCATACCCTGTATCTTCTCAGAACACAGCCAAATAAGATACATTCTATAAACCTAGTATCACCATGATACTAAACCTAGAAAGAAACCAAAAACAACAACAAAAATAAAACTACAGAACAATATAGCTTATGAATATAGATGGAAAAATCTTCAGTAAAATACCTGCATACTGAAATCAATAGCACACTAAAAAAAATCCACCAGTACCAAGTTGGCTTCATCCTACAGATACAAAGATGGTTCAAAATACATAAATCAATAAATATGATTCACCACATAAACAACAGTAACAAAAAAGGAAATAAAGGATATATAACTATTGCAATAGATATGGAAGAATCATCAGACAAAATCCAACACCTTTTCAATGATATCAGGTTGGGGAAAGTAATTGTAGTTGTAGACCATGAATTTTACATCAATATAAGTAGGCTCAAACACACTTTATTAGTCACAACAGGCACCATTATAATCTACATATTGTTGCCAATAAGAAATAAGTTTGTTTCTTCCTGTAGTGTAAAAATTCATGCTTTAGGATTCCAGGAAACTTGGAAAGCACTTTCCGTACCCTGCTGCTTGTGGAAGTATTTTTTCTTGTAAAAAGTTGTTGAGATGCTTGAAGGAGTGATAGTCGCTTGGCAAGAGATTGGATGAATATGGTGGATGAGACAAAACTTCGTATCCCAATTTCTTCAACTTTTGAAGCACTGGCTGTGTAACATGCACTCAGGCTTTGTCATGGAGAAGAATTGGGCCCTTTTTGCTGACCAATGTTGACAATAGCCACTGGAGTTTTTGGTGCATCTCATCGATTTGCTAAAGATACTTTTCAAACATAATAGTTTCACCAGGATTCAGAACACTATAGTAGATCAGACCAGTAGCAGAACATCAAACAGTAACAATGACTTACTGCAAGTAAGTGGGGGTGCAAGTTTGGCTTTGGGAATTGCTTTGGAGGCTTTTTTCAGTCCAACCACTGAGCTGGTCATCATTGGCTGTCATATAAAATCCACTTTTCATCACACATCACAATCTGATTGAGAAATTGTTCATTGTTGTTGCATAGAATAAGAGAACATGACACTTGAAAATGACAATTGCTCTGATTTTAAGTCAGTTCATGAGGTAGCCATTTATTGAGCTTTATCACCTTTCCAATTTACTTCAAATGCCAAATGCCACCATTCAATGGTCAACACTGAGTTCTTCATCAACTTCTCTGTAGTTTTCAGAGGATCAACTTCTATGATTGCTCTCAATTGGTCCTTATCAACCTCTGATGGCTGGTCACTTCGCTCCTCATCTGCAAGGCTCTTATCTCCTTTGCAAAATTTCTTGAACGACCACTTCACTACATGTTTGTTAGCAGTTCCTGGGCCAAATGCATTGTTGATGTTGCAAGTTGTTTCCACTGCTTCACGAACTATTTTGGACCCAGATAAGAAAATCTCTCGAATTTGCTTTTTGTCTAACATCATTTCAATAGTCTCAAATAAGTATAAAATAAATAGCAGATAATAAGTGATTAGCACAAATCCTTAAGTGGGAAAATGCATTAAGATGATGTATGACATAACCACATTTATTTAAGAATGTATTCCAGTATTGAATGACAAATTTCAACAATGCAAAAACTTCAATTACTTTTGCACCAATAAAATTGTTCAACAAACTAGGAATAGATGGAACACATCTCAGAATTATAAATCCATATAGGACAAACCCATAGCCAATATCATACTGAATAGGGAAAGTTGAAGGCATTCCCCCCCAAAACTAGAACAAGGCAAGGATGCCCAGTGGTACTGCTTCTACTCAACACAGTGCTGGAAGTACTAGCCAGAACAATCAGGCAAGAGAAATAAATAAATCATATCCACATTTAAAAAGAGGCTGTCAAACTATCACTCTTTGCTGACAACATGATTTTATATCTGGAAAACCCCAAAGATTCTACAAAGAGTCTCCTGGAATTAATAAATTAAAAAAATTCAGCAAAACCTCATGAAACAAAATCAATATACATACATTGGTAGCATTTCTATATTCCAATAACAGTCAAGCTAAGAGTCAAATCAAAGACTCAATACCATTCACAGTAACAACAAAGAAAATAAAATACCTACAAATATATTTAATCAAGGAGGTGAAAGATCTCTTCAGAGAGGACTATGAAACTTTGGGGAAAGAAATCACAGAGTGATTAGGAAAAAAAAAAAAACATATCATGGTCATGGATAGGCAGAATCAACATTGTTAAAATATTCCTACTACACAAAGTAATTTACAAATTCAATGTAACATTCATCAAGTTACCAATGTCATACTTCACAAATCTGGAGAAAATAATTCTATGCTTTGTTTGGAACCAGAAAAGACCCCAAATAGCCTAGGAAGTCTTAAGTGAAAAGAACAAATCTGGAGGCAGCACATTATGAGACTTTCAATTACACTACAAGGCTACAGTTACTAAAACAGCATAGAATTGGTACACAAATAGAGATATAGAAGAATGGAACATGACAGAGAACCCAGATATAAAACCATATGTTTACAAACAACTGTTTTATAAACTTTTAAAATTTTCTTTTTAATTTTCATTGACCCACTTTTTTGTTTGTTTGTTTTGGTTTGCTTCTCTTAGAATTTTTCCTTTATCTAATGCACTGCCATTTTCTTCATAGCATTATCTTCATAAACTTGGACTAACTTGTCCCTATTTCACTGTGACCTTGGAAGCTTATTATTAAGTACCATGAGATAGCTTTATTTGGGTTAAATTTGGGTGGTATTCATGATCTTTTATCTGAATATCAATATTTTCCTCTAGGTTGGAAAGTTCTCTTTTATTTAACTTTAAATAAACTTTCTATTACAATGTCTCTCTACCTTCTCTTTAAAGTCAATAATTCTTAGGTTTGCTCTTCTGAGGCTATTTTCCACATCTTGTAGTCATGCTTCATTCTTATTTATTCTTTTTTCTCTTCTTACTGTGTATTTTCAAATAGGCTGTTTTCAAGCCCAGTAATCTTTCTTCTACTTGGTCCATTCTGCGGTTAAAAGAATCTGAAGTATTTCTCATTTTGTCAGTTGCATTCTTAAGCTCTAATATTTCTGCCTGAGGGATTTTCCCGCATTATTTCAATATTTTTTTAAAGTTTTATGATAGACTTCTGAATCTTTTTTCCTGTGTTGTCTGAGAGTTCGTTGAGCTTCTTTAGGACAGCTGCTGAGAATTCTTTGTCTGAAAAGTTACCTATCTCCATCACTCTGAGACTGGTCAGTATATTGTATTAAGTTTATTTGGTGAGGTCATGTCTTCTTGGTTTTTCTTGATGCACATTGATATCTGAGTATTAAAAAGTTAGATTTTTGTTTTAATCTTCACACTGTGGGCTTGTTTGAACCTGTTCTATAGAAGGTTTTCTAGATACTCAAATGAAATTGATTGCTATGATCTAAGTCTCTGGCCACTGTGGCTTTATCACCATGGAGGGTTCTCCAAGCCTAGTAATACTGTGACTCTTAGGTGATACTGTCATGGTGAGCTTGCATAAGAAATGAAACAATTCCCTATATAGCCAGGAAAAGCCTCTCACTATCTTTCCTCAATTTCTGTGCTAGGCTATAAGAGTTGCTAGGATGACAGGGGTACTCTCTTGTTACTACCAGAAACAGATCACATCCCAAACCATGGCATTCTCTCAGAGTGTCAGCTCATTCTCACCCAAAGCCATTGGTGTCTGACTACATCTGGTGTTTCCAAAGCCTGAGGGCTCTTTAGACAGTAGGTGGTGACTTCTGCTAGGACTAGGTCTTTTTTTTTTATTATTTTTTTTTTATTATAGATAAAAATATACACCATGGATGTGGCCCAACCCATCACCCTCCCTCCACCCAAACCTCCCCCCTCCCTTCCCCTTCCTTGGCCCTTTCCCCATAGTCTTGTGCTATAGTTGGGTTATAGCCTTCATGTGAAAGCTATAATTTAGCTTCATAGTAGGGCT
>CAUYPK010026352.1:0-19677 GCA_963574355.1 Loris lydekkerianus | reverse complement strand
CCCCCCGCGTGACAGGAGCTCAGACGCGTTCCCATGCTCTCGCTCCGGCGCCCCCTCCCCTCCCCTCCCCTCCTCTTCCCTGTCCTTCCCTTCCCTCCTCTCCTCTCCTCTCCTATGCCCTCCCTTCTTCTCCCCTCCCCTCCCCTCCCCTTCCCTGTCCTGCCCTCCCCTCCTGGCCTGTCCCCTTCTCTCCCTTCCTCTCCCTCTCCAATGACAGCTGGTCCAGTTTCATGGAATGAAACAAAAAAGTGTTATTTGCAACCAAAAATAACATTTTCTATAGCCTTGAGCGGGAGGTGGAAGAGGGCAACAAAAAAAGAAAGGGAGGGGTGGGGGAAGTCTCAGGATTATTAACGTGGGACAGACAGCTTAGAGGTGATCTGCTCCAATTTCTGGTCTTTCAGCCAAAGACAATCGAGGCTCAGAGATGTTGAGTGATGAGCTTGAAGTTGCATTTCCAGCTGGCAAGAAAGCTGGGACTAGAACCCTTGTTCCTTAGGTCCCAGTTCAACGCTTTCACCATAGTCCCCACATGTATTCCCAGATCCTCAGCCCACAACACCCACCCCATGCCAATTCATGCACACACACCAACTCACACTCACATACACACACCCACAGACACACTCACACACACACAGTCACCCACACACACTCTCACACAGACACACACTCTCACTCATATTCTCACACACACACTTATACACACTCACATCCTCTCTCACACACACACACACACACAACCTCACACACAGACACACTGTCACACATTCTCATACACACTCACACACACACACACACTGTCTCTCACACTCACACTCTCATACACACTCACACATACTCGCACACACTCTCACACACACACTCACACACATGACCCCCGGCCGTCCCTCAGAGCTCATCTCGTTCACTGCCGCGCTCTGCCTGCATTCCCAGCCCCTCTCGCTGCTCTGCTCTGTGACCTGCTTTAGTCCCGCTGCTCTGCACACTGACCATTGAGTCACTAATTTTACTACTTTCCCTGCCTAGACATTCTTTTTGTTTAGAGACAGGGTCTCACTTTGTCTCCCTGGGTAGAGTGCTGTAGCATCACAGCTCACAGCAACCTCCAACTCCTGGGCATATGCCATTCTCTTGCCTCAGCCTCCCCAGTAGCTGGGACTACAGGCGCCTCCCACAACACCTGGCTATTTTTTTGTTGCTGTTTGTCTGGGGTCGAGTTTGAACCGGCCACCCTCAGTATATGGGGCTGGCGCCCTACTCACTGAGCCACAGGCGCCGCCCCAGCTGAGAACATTCTTGCATGTCCCCTTCGCCCAGGTAGGTGTGGCTCACAGGCTCGGTTTCCTCTCTCACAGCATGGACCAGTCTTTGCTCCCTATAGGCTGTAGATTTTCCTATTGGAACAAGTTCTTTAGGGTCTACTGAAAAAGAGGTTTTTTTCCTTTCCTTTCACCTCAATAGAAGAAATGAGCTTCTTTTTAATCAAAAAGTCCCCAGGAAGTGTTGGAATAAATTACTCTTCAAATGGTGCAATATGAAGATACCCTTTATCAAACTCTGTATTTCCAGCACTTAGCATTGCATCTAAAACAAAAATATTTGAGACAAGATGAAATTAAAAGAGCTAAAACTCTCACCGGTTTGCAGTACCCCCCTATCAGCTTGCCCCAGCGTCTGAGCATTTCCTTAGACTGAGACAGAGGCTTCTGTTAAAAGGACGGTCACACGAATCTAACCTAGCAGACGGCAGACAAGGAGGGAAGCAGGACACAGGCCAGGCCTGACCTAAGACAAAGGTAGATGGAAAGGAAGCTTCTAGGCTAGTTGGGGGGAAAAGCTTGGGAGTCGGGGCACAGCTGGAGTGCTTGCAGACTGCACAGAAACAGCAAAGAGGGAATTGAAGAAAAGGTGAAGGAAGGCTAGAGGGGCACCCCTGTCACCAAGAGATTTCCTCAAAGACATCAAGGCCTTTGTTAATGAGTTTTCAACCATCTCTAAATGAAAGTTCTAAAGATAAGTAGAAACTATATTTCATTCTACACACATCTCCTTGGATCCTGTCATAGTGAGACCCCGTGTCCTGGCAGGAAGATTTAAAGACAGGTTTCCTGTCTCCCTCCCTCCCTTATCTTGAGTCTCCTTGGCCACACAATGAAAGTAACAACAAAGCCATTCTCACATGACAGGCCACCCATGCAAAGGGGCGCATAGTGGGCATCTCAGAAAGACGTCCCTGTGTCCTTTCTACTTTTCATAATATTATAGGGTTGATACAGTCTGGAAGTTGACACTTTTGCTCCTAAATTGAACTCACCATCCTCCCCCAACTCCACCTGTCCCCAAGCGCTGTCCCCTGTGTGTTCCTTTGACCTGCCTTGTTCATGGGATACCTGGCACACTCACTTGGAGAATAGCCAGGAGGTCTACTCTAAAAATCAATGGCCTAGAAAGTATGCTACCTGTGCACGGGGGTGTATTAAAAATTGCCTACGTGATTTATTTTAGACTGGCCTCATTTGGGCAAATCTCAGGGCCTGTGCTGATTTGCTGTGAGCCCTCTGGCTGTGTCTTTCCTCGCATTAACATTTGTGGAAGAACGTAGCTGACATGGAGACAGCTTGGGTTCAGGACCCATGAGATTACCTGAACCCTGAACGGCTACAGATGAAGGGTTGAGTGGCCATAGTGGAATGTGTTTATTTCCCGCTGAGTGGGATAGAAGTCCTAAAATGAGGCTGTTTTGGAAGTGTCAGTTTAGATCGAAAATACTTTGAATTTAAGAAAGAGTGAGGGAAGACTTAAAATATTGGACTTAAAATATTATTGCTTGGACTTAAAATATTATTTAAGAGACAGATAGATAATCTGTTTTGAAATTTCCACTTGAGGTACTGCAGGGTCAAAGTTGCTTGTTTATGCACCATAGCAAAAACATTGGAAATTCCGGGCTTGAGACAACGCTTGGTTATATAAACCCTTGTTTCTCATACAGGATTTGTTGGCAGAGAAAACATCTGAGAAAAATAAGCATTTTGAAATCTGATTTTCCTGATCGAGGAGCAGCTAGCTAGGGGCCAAATAACATTTCCACCCAAGGAGAAAAACTATTCCTGAACTTCCCTGCAGTGCCTATGGTTGCCACTGGGAAGCGCTATTTGCTAAAGGAAAGGCAGCTCTCTGGTCCCTCAGATGGAGATGGCAGGAAACTATCCAGATAATCCAAGACCAGAAGTTAAATTTAAACCTATATATTTCTCTCGATTGTGACAACAGGAAATTTTCTATCGTGAGAAAAAAAATGAGAAGTTATGACCAGAATATCCCTGAAGTTCTGTGATGCCCAGATCCTGTATGAGGCCTACGCTATTACAACCTAACATATTTTATAGAGCAAATTTCCTGTGTCTGGTAGTTTCCTAGCATGGGGAGTTCTGGCCCGCATCACAGAACTCTGGGCATGGCAGGTGGAGACGTCTCACCTTCTGTTCGTATTTCAAAGAAAGCTCTGTTGGGGGGTGTTTCTGGCTTATCACAGGTGCAAGCTCCTTGTTACACAGTTAAGACAGAACAAGTATCATGGGTGGCACCTGTGGCTCAAAGGAGTAGGGCACTGGCCCCCATATGTCAGAGGTGGAGGGTTCAAGTCCAGTCCCGGCCAAAAACTGCAAAAAAAAAAAAAAAAAAAAAGGAACAAGTATCATGAATCCAGAAGGTGTTTGCTGTCTGGATTGCTTGGGCAAAGGCCAGCTGAAAGACTGCAGTGTTCTCAGAACCCTGGCCCAATGGGTCTAGCTCACGTCCAAGTTAGGAGGTGGTGTTCTTTCTCTGTGTGCACTGTTCATTCTCACCTCTCCACACCCACAGTGTTTACCATCCAGGCAGTGATTCGTTTGCCTGTCCTTAGCTATTTACCAACTGATTCTCTAGGTTTTCAAATACAAGGAGTGTCTGCAAAATATAGCATGTCCAAAGAAATGAATTTCTAATGGGGGTAATACCACAATTTTGTGTTCAGTAGGTTCTTGGTCTTGGTGATTCAAAGAATGAATCCATGGACCGAAGATCAGTGGTTAGACAGGATTTATTTACAGAAGAGAATACAAAAACACCACAGCTCCTGGCAGAGAGAAACATCCCAAGCGGTGGTGGAGGCGGAGCGCGCGCTCTCTCTCTCTCTCTCTCTCTGTCCCGGCTTTTTGTCTGGGAATATATATATATATATATATATATATATATATATATATATATATATATATATATATATATGAGTGCTTGGGTCCTCGGTAGTTACATTTAGCAGGGCATGGTCCACTAGTTATATTTAGTGTGGACTTGGTAGCAAATGAATGGATACAATCCCTTTGGTTCCCAGGCCTAGGAAACCTACACGAAATTGGCCAGGCCTGGGATGTGGCCATTCCCTGCTCAGCTGCAAGTGCAAGGGAAGGGAGATGCTAAGGGCTCCTCTGGGTACTGGCGCCTCCTGCTGGCCACCCTCTGCCTACCCTCCAGAGGCTGCCACCCAGGGCGGAGGTGGCAGGTCCTCCCCTCAGCTCCGCCAAGTTGGCTGGAGTGCCATCTGTCCTCTATCAGTGGGAGTTCAGGTAGTGAAGGTGCTATTTTCAAACTATCTCGTTCTTAAGGCTAAAATAATTTTTAAAAATTTTACTTGAAATTAATTTCAAAAATACATAAAAGTTACAGGAATTGTATAAAGAATATCTCTAAACCTATTACCCCTTAACATAATGTAAACATTTCCCCTCACATCTCATTCCTGGCACCCCCCTCGATTTACTTTCCAAACTTTTTGAGACTAACTTACATACATCATCATCTTTTATCCCTTAATACCTTCTAAGAGTTAGGATAGGGTCTTATATAACCCCAATGCAATTACCAACTTTGGTAAAGTTTAAGTTACTAAGATACTTTAACCTACCGCCTGTATTCCAATTTTGTCAGCGGAGAAAATAATGCCTGTTGTGGCATTCTTCTTCTTCTTGTTTTTAATCCAGTAGTATCGGATTGCAAATAGCATTTTGTTTGTCTTGTCCTTTAGGTCTCCTTCAGTCTGGAGCAGTTCGGGAGAAATTAATTTTAGTACAGGGAGGTCAGAGGAAAGAGGGTTGTGACTAATGGCCAGTCAGCCTCAGGTAGGGAGGTGGCACGGTGGTGTCACACAATTGCCATGCCTGTACAAAGCCTCCGGGGTGCTGCTACCACTTCTGGGTCAGCACTGTGTCTTCCACAGCTACCCAACAAAGGTCCCTAGGTTTTCATCTGGAACTTTAGGTCCTAAGCAGAGGTGGGTCTCAAAGGCATACTGATGCTGCTGACTTACGGAAATTCAGTCATGTGTGTTTGTGCATTGGTGGTGGGTATGCTGAGAACCAGTCACCAGGAACTACGTGGAGTAAGGCCCTTCGAGCACAGACACACGTGTGGGGCAGGAGGGTTGGGAGGACCACAGACACTCTACTCAGGGCTGTCCAGCCTCTAAGTCAGGTACCCATAACTGAGTGGGGCCAGGGAGCTGGAATGATGGCCAAAGGAGGGGCCTGTTTCAAGCTGATTCAGAGCAGAGGGGCGAGTGTGGACTCCAGCCGGAGATCCCGCTGAGCCCGCTGCCCGAGGGGCGGGAGTGTGCAGACAGATGCACGTTTTCAGTGGGCTAGATTCTTTTTAGACACAGGATTTTGACCCCATTGTCTTCAGTCATTTTCTTCTCCGGGATCTTTCTCTACTTTGCTAAGGGAGAGGGAGATGGAAGTGCCACCAGCTGCAGGGTGTGGGAGTGGAACGTGCAGCTCGCTGAGTGTCTGAGCTCTTGTTCTGGCCTGTGGAGGGGCTATGACGGGCCTGCTTCCAGAATCTCACAGCACTCCGCCTGCTTTTGGGATTTGACAGCACTCTATAACTCAACACGTAGTAACAACACATGCCTGGAGAAGCTGGTTATGGCTTTAAAACAGAGCATGATTGCTTCGTGAGATGACCATTGTCTAAGGCCAGCACCTCTGTGTGTTAACTTCCCTAACCCTCAGTGTAACGTCTATGGAAGATTCACTACGGCAGCACCTCCCTCCTTTCACCACCCCCTTCCTCTTGGCTCGCCTATCTGTTTATTTCTATATCGTCTGTCTCTCTCGCTGGAGTGTGAATTCCCCGAGGGCAGGGATTTGATCTGTATGGTTAATTGCTATATTCCCAGAATCTGACATCTACTATAGAGCTCAATAAATATTTGCTGAATAAGTGAATTATTAAGCAGGAGGAGCATCATGGATAAGCCTTCATTGTTCACTGTCGGCCGATCTGCTGGGTGACGGGCTCAGGCATCACTCCCCACGCTCCTGCCCACAGCCTCCTGACATGTGCTTCCTAAGTTTCTTCACTAAAAAATCTAAGATGTCCTTATCTGACGTAGCAGTCCTTGGGGACAGCACTGTACTCACAGGAAGCAAGTCCTTTAATCTTGGATTTTAAGATGCTTTGAAGTTTCTACAGCATACTCATGGTAATGTCATAGCCCTCTTTATTTTTGTTTCTCCTTAGAGACCCATCTTGTTTCTCTTTTCATTCACTCGCTTGCTTTAACCATTTCTTGAGTTTGTGACAGCTAATTTTATATGTTGACCTGACTGGGGCCTGGGGTGCCTCAATAATTGGGCAGCCACTGTCCTGGGTGTGCTTGTGAGGGTGTTTTGGGGTGAGTTGACATTTGAGTTGGTAGACTGAGCAAAGCAGATTGTCCTCCCCAGTGTGGGTGGGACGAGAATGGCTGAACAGAACATGAAGGCTGACCCGTCCAGGAGCTGGAGAGAATTCCCCCTCCTGGCTTATGGAGCCAGCACATCGGTGTGACTAGAACTGAAAGATCAGTTCTTTGTGGATCTCGAGCCTGCCAGCTTGCAGACTCAGACTTACACCTTTGGCTCCCCTGGCTCTTAGATTGTCGGATTTGGACTGGAATTATACCATTGGCTTTCCTGGGTCCTCAGCTGACTGCGGATCTTGGAAGTTCTCAGCTTCCATAATCCTGTGAGCCAATTCTTTATCTATCATTCTATCTGTCTTTCTCCTGCTGGTGGCGTTTGTCAGGAGAACCCTGATATAGATTTTTCACTGTACTTTCCTCCAGAAAGTTCTCTGTGGTGTCACCAACCAGCCTTATTTATAATGGGATTCTGGGGTTACCTTGACCAAAAAGAGATGCTTCTGGATTTCACTCAGCATGTATGCCGACTTTCACTCAGATGTGGTGCTTTGCAAAGGAGCTTCTAGCCTGCCTGAGACAATTGTCAAGGTGGCACAGGTGTCCCATATGCTCCCACCCCAGGGTCAAGGCCTTTCCTCTTCACTCTTCCTATCACTGGCTCTTCTTCCCTCTCACCCATCGACCCTATTGGCCAGTCCTCCTTAAACATACTGTTTTTCTCATCATTCCCTGTTTACATCCTATCACAAGAGGGGTCATCATCTCATTGCAACCACCAGCTGTTGTCTTCTGAAAGATGAGGACAAGTCTGGAGGGTCAGCTAGGAACCCCTCATGTTGGGTTTCTTAGCTGACCCATCACCCTAAGTAAACACACTAGAGCAGTGGTTCTCAACCTCCCAATGCCGCGGCCCTTTAATACAGTTCCTGTGGGTCGCAACCCACAGGTTGAAAGCCAATGCACTAGAGGATTTTCTCTCTACTCAGTAATTGTGGATGACTGCGGATTCTGACTAGACCTTCTTGTTCTTGATCCAGATCAGACCTTTTCATCAACCATCTGGCCTGTGAATAAAGACTCTTTGGCTGGTGATGAGCAGTTGCAAGACAGACCTTGGTGGCACCATCAGATCTATGGGTTTTCTCCCTTGAGTCAGGCCTCCCATCTGGGCAAGACCCTGACCTGTTTGAGTCAGCAGAGGTGATCTATGCTACAGGGACTGGGAAATAGCGATGGAAGTGTTGGGGGTTTTCACTTCAGGAGGGTTAATTAATTAATTATCTGCCAGGGCCTGAGGGAGACTCAAGGACAGTGGCTAGCACCCATCTGGCTCCTTCCTGCCTCTTCCTCACAACAAGCTCCTCTCCACGGGCCTTTCATTTTTAACCCCATACCCATCGCTTCTTGGTTTCTGGATTCCTGTTTGAGTTAAACACCTTCCCTACTATGTCTCTAACTGTTCCATTTAAATTGTTTGATGGTCCGTAGCACATTCTCTTCAGAGATGAAAAATCAGGGTCCTGTAACCAAATCTACTAATGCATGTTTTACGACACTCTTTTTGTCAGGTTCTTTTGTATGACCACTAATCAGTGCTTGATGTTTTGGTGTAACATATATATTTTACCAAATCATATAGTTATTTCTTTCCCTAAATCTACAAATTCATTCTTTCATTCATTCAATGGCTCTTCACTGAGTATCCACCCTGTGTTAATGCTTCACTCTGGACATGGAGGTGCAGCAGGGAGGACACAGGCTGAGGTCTCTGCTTTCTTGAGGATTTCACTCCCTGGGGATGGAGCAGACAATAAACAAAACAATAAATAAAATATGCAACACCAGAAAGGCTAAATCCCCTGGAGAAACACAAAGCACAGAAGGAAGGTGAGTATGTGGGTCAGGGGATGGTTGCGATTTTTTTTGAAATCTTAATGTTTTTATTTTTATTTATTTTTTGCTTTTATTGTTTCAGGTTAATTGGAGGGTACAAAGAATCAGGTTACGACGTTTGTATTTGTTAGGCAGAGTCCTTCTTAAAATTGTGTTCCACCCACAAGACGTGTGCCCTCCACCCTAACATGTTGCCCATTATGTGAGAGCACCCCCATTCCCCTCCTCTCTCCTCACTCCCTCATTCCTCCACCCCCCACCTTGAATTGATTTGAGTTTTTCTCTTCTGTGGTTGTGTATTAGATCATCTACTGGCTTTGGTTTAGTATTGAATCATTGGATTCTGGCTTCTCCATTCTTATGATGCTTCATTAAGAAGCATGTATTTCAACTGGATGGCTGCAATTTTCAATAGTGCGTCCAAGTAAGGCCTCGTCGAGAAGATGTCATTTGAATAAGGACAGTGAGAAAGACAAATACACATGTTTCTGGGGGAAGCGCATTACAGACAGAGGGAACAGCATGTGCAAAGCCTAGAGTGAAAGCTTGCAAGGGGGAAACATGGAAGAAGCCCATGTGACACGAACAGAGTGAGTGAATGACGGTGGGGGGGGGGGAGGCAAGAAGGAGAAGGTGAGCTCTGCATGTTCAGGAGGCTCCACAGACAAAGCTTAACCTGTACATCTAGTAATTTCAGTGATTCACTAGAGGGACTCAAAGAGCTCAGCAAAGCTTTATGCTCACAGTTTTGGTTTATAGACAGCAATATATACACAAATTAAAATTAGCATCAAGAAGAGGTGGCTCGGGTGGGGTACAGGAGAACTGAGCATGGGGCTTCCACTTGTCCTCTCCCAGTGGAGGTGTGTGGACAGTGCTCACTGACCCCAGCAACAATGTGTGACAATAGGCCTTGAGTACTGCCAGTTAGGAGAGATACCCTGAGCCCTGTGTGGTGTCCAGAGCTTTGGTGAGGGTTTGGCCAGTAAGCATGGCTGACTTGCCAGTATGGCTGACCTCAGTCTCTAGCCCCTTTGGAGGTTGAACTGATACCATATGGTCCAAGGTCCCCTCTGTAAATTAAATATTTGGTGTAGGTCATCTGTCATGGCCTATGGCCTCCAAATAAACAAAGACATTCTTGTTGGGGAGGGTATTCTGAGAACTTGAGGTTAACTCCCAGGAGCTATGGGCAAGAGGTCACATCATTCACTGGGCAAGGTCAATCCTTTATTGTACAAAAGCCAAATTATACAGGGCATTTGGGAGCCTTTGTGAGTACTGGTCAGGGGAGTGACATAATTTAAATTACTTTTTATCAGGGTCACTGGGATACTAATTTGGAAAATAGGTTGTGAGGTAGAAGCAGGCTTACTGGTTAGGAACTCACTGCAATGGCCCAGGTAAGAGGTAACAAAAGTTTGCACCAGACTGGAAACAGTAAGAAGTAGCTGGATGCCAGATCTATTTTAAAGGTAGAGTCAAAGGGGCTTTGCAAAAAAATTGGATGTGGTATGTGATAAAAGAAATAATCAAAGATGACTCCAAGTTTCTTGGCCTGGGCAATTGGAACCATCAAGTTGCCCTTAAATAAGGTAAGACTGCAGGGGGGTGGGTGGGAGGAAGAACAGGAGCTCAGTTACCCCATGTGTAGGTTGAATGCCCAATAAACAACAAAGGGGCAATGTCAAGTAGACAAGAGTCTGATGTTCATGGGAGAGGTCAGGGTTGGAGATATACAGCCAAAATGCAAAGATATAAACCTTGCAATCATCAGTCTGTCGTGAGACTATAAAGCCATGAGATAAGCCAAGTAAGTGAAGAGAGGAAAGAAAAACTGCCCAGGACTACAGGCAAGGCGCTCCAGTGATAGGTGGTGGAGGTGATGAGGAGGAACAGGTGAACAAGACTGAGGGTGAGCATGCAGAACGGGCGGAGGAGAGTGACAGGGTGGTGTCAGGACCAAACAAGAGAGGAGGGATGGAGTGACCACATCCACCACCGTCAGGAAGTCAAGCAGGTGAGGACTGGGAGGGGCTACTGCACAGAGGAGCACGGAGGTCACACAGACAGCAAGATGTTATCTTAAACTCTATACGTGAAAGTATGCGTGCAGAAGAATGCAGAGACCCATTTATATACATAAGAATATTTAAAAACTTAATTCTGAACTCCTACTTAATTGAACTCTGATTTGCATTCATTGAGAAGCAGCTGTGATTTTCCTCCTGCCTGTGAATTCTGACCAGAACCCAGAAGGATTTTCCACTAATGGTGATGCTTATAAAACTGGATTATTAAAAGTAATACTCATGGAGTACATTGTGTGGGTACATTGCACACTTTCTGGGACAAGGACACAGCTATAACTCTGACTTTATCCACACAAAAGCAAACGATGTAACCAAATCGTAAATACCTCTATAACAATCTGAAGCAAACAAACAAGCAAATAAATAAAAGTAGACCTACCATTCCTTTGATCCAGCAATCCCACTACTGGGTATTTACCCAAAGGGAAAAAAAAAGAAGCCATTTTATTACAAAGACATGTACTCTTGAGTGTTTGCACAATTTGTAATTGTGAGTGAGCACAATTTGTAATTGCAAAGACGTGGAAGGAACCCAGGTGCCCATCAATACATGAGTGGATTAATACAATGTTCTCTATGAACCCTAGAATGCTACTCAGCCATAAAAATGGTGAACTGTGACCTTTGGCAACAACTTGGATAGAACTGGAGCCACTCTCCTAAACGAAGTTTCACAAGAATGGAAAGCAAACACCACATGTACTCACTACCAAATTGGAACTAATTGACCACACCCATGTGCACAGAGCAGTGAAACTCAATAGAAACCAAGGGGGTGGGGCAGGTAAACTCACACCTAGCGGGTACAGTGCCTGCCACCTGGGGGGAGGAGCATACTTATAACTTTGACTTAAAATGCACAAAAGCAGTTCATGCAACCAAAATGTTTGTACCCCCATAATATTCTGAAATTTAAAAAAAGAAATAAAATACCATTTTACTTTCAATTAGAAGAAGAAGAAGAAAAAATGAATACTCATGAGTTATTCACCTTAGGAAACAGCTTCTCTGCTTCCTGACTGGGGATGGGAAGACCTTGTACTTTTATCCTTCTGCATGTTTTTTTACAATTTCCTATTGGTGTGAGGGTACAAACACTGTTATGTTTTGAACTACAGTGCTCCCTTTGTTTTGACATCTGGAGATTGCTTTTTTTAGATTTTAAACTTGCACTTCATTTTGCTACATTTGGAGTGTGTATGCATATGTGTGTGTGGAAGTTTCCACATCCATGATATTTTTAATATTATATGCAATTCAATTTTTTAATTAAAAATAAAGATATTAGACTTAACCATAAATATGGATACCATTACATTTTAAAAGTCACAATGAAAAGGGTGGAATTACAAACACTAGCTGTTGTTATTTTGAGAGGGAAAGAAGGTAGTTGATTTTTTCCTCTTTCTTCTATTCCTAATTTCTTAATGCATGGGTATTACTAAAGTAAAAGGCAGGCAAATTATAATTAAAATCAATAAAATTTAACATTACATTATTTTTGAGAATTTAAAACATATGATTTGGAAGTTGTTTTTTGAGGTAACTTGAGATTCTTTGGATCTTAAACAAAAACAAATATCGGGATTCATTAGTCCCATCTGCAATGAGGTTTACAGATAAAAGCTCTTACTGTGAATTCAATCTGCAGAAAATTTTGGGCCCTCATGTAGATAAGACACTGAAACGCATTCTACCAAAATGCCTCTGTCTTACAGGTAACCATGCATCGCATACAGGAAACCATGTGTTTCATAGCATGAAAAACAATTTTTTTTTGTAAGTAACAGAAAAATGAACTCAACTAGCTTACGCAATAAAGGAGACTTAACTAATGGAAAAGTTGGGGAAACGTCAGGTTTAAGATACCGGCAATGTGGACGGAACTTCGTGCCTCTCTCTGCACCTGTGAACCTCCAGTAATGGATTCACGTATTCCATGAGGTGTGTGGCAGCCGCAGGCTGTTCTCTCCTGTGCAGGATGGTTGGCCAGAGTTCTCAGGGTCACACTCTATCTCATTCATCTCCAGAAGGAAAGAAGAGGAGGTTCTTTTTTCCAAAAGTTCCTTCTCTTATTGATTCCTTGGTTTTGGTTGGGTTCGCTCTTCATCTCTGAACCACTGGCCTTACTGGGAGATGAGAGACGCCGAATGACTTCCACATCTTCTGTGGTCAATCCCTCCTGAACTGGGAATGGAGAGTCCCGTCTGCCTGGGAATGGAGCCCCGAAAGACTGTTGGTAGGAGAAGAGAGGAGTGGTTTAAGCTCAGGAAATACACACATGTCTCCTGCACTCTCTCATGATCAAATCTGGAGGGGACAGACGTATGATGGACTAGTATGGTAGTAAACTCATGGTAACAAAAAGTCCACTGGGCCAGTCTGGAAACTGGGAGTGACTCTCTGCCACCAATACCTGGCTGTGTGCTGTTTCCATTTTTTGAGTTTGGATCTGATACTTAGCTTTTCTCGTCCTCTAAAATCCTCTGACTTTTTAGGAATAAGGAGATATTTTTCTTTATTAGTTTATATCCCAAGTGACTTGTGCTACTTAATCATTTGACTAAACTGAGTAGAAATCATATCTCATTTAACTAAAGCTAAAAAAGGAAACTCTGGCTCTAAATGATTTTTAATTTACCATGAGAAATAATGTATTTTTAATAAGGAACACATTAAAAACTCATAAAGCGGTTTATTCATAAGGTGACTAGCCTCCCCTCACTTCTCCAATAAATGCAGTTATGTTCCATCAACTATTCAGTAAGTATAATTATACGAATGCCACGTTTCATATCGCGTCCGGTTATAGTGAGGCTCCCCCCACATACATTCTTTGTATGCAAAGAATAAATGCACAGAGTTTTAGGATTTGAGAAGTTGTTAGGGATAATTTAGTAAGGCCCCCCCCCCTACTAATTTTACAAATAAGCTGAAGCCTGAAGAGGTTAAGCAACCTGCTGACAGCCACGTAGATGGTTTGCTAAATTCTAGTTATGAGTTTAACCAAAGGACTAGGATGTACCTGTTTTTTCTTTGCACAGTGGAATGGTTCAAGTAAGATTCACTGAGCATCAGCTGTGCCCGGGGAAGTAGGCACTAAGCTGACAACAATGAAAGAAATTCTTTCTTCTCTCAAGAAATTCTAAGAGCAGTTGAGCTGGGGAGTGAGCCGTGTCCACCAGCTCATCGGAGTCGGGCCTGATGCATATCATATTGTTCTTTAAAACACAGCAGCAACATTGCAGAACAAGTGAGGAATGCTCTCTTCAGAGACAGAGAGGATTTCTGAGAGGTGGAAAAAAAAATCATGCACAGGATTTTGAAGGATAAGGTAATAATTCCAGTTTGCCTAAGACTGGAAGAGAACTTGATGCAGAGAGAATAGTGTATGTGCGAAGGCCCAGAGGTAGGGAACTGTGCTGATGGTTATCACACAAATTTTGGAGACAGACAAATCTGGATTAAATGCTGGTTCTAAGGCTTATTAAGTGAGTGACACGATTTTTTTACACATTTTTTTTTATCCTTTATCAACATTAGTTTGTGTTTCATCAGTTAAATAGAAGAAATAATACTTGCAGGATTTGGAGAAGGTGAAGTAATGTAACAGTTATAAAATAACATAGCAGGTGCCCTTTTCTTTTTTCATTTCCTGCTGCTTCACCTTTTTCTCTCTCCACCCTCCAAACCCTCTTGGTGGGGGGAATGTAAGGAGAATGAGCTTCAGAGGCAGGAGACAAAGAGGTTGTTGGAGGTCTCCAGAGCTAAGAGAAAACCGTTGAAGGGTTTCTTAGGTTAGAAGTGACAAGATCTAACTGCGATCCTAAAAGTCATTTCTGAAAGAGCCGTGCATAGGAAACTGATAGAAAGGTATCTGAATAATCTGGGCGAGGGGGCTTGAAGGCCTGAGTAACAGCAGATGAGAGGAGAGAAGGGAGCAGGGGCTGGGAGGTGTTGGGGCGGGTTATATTAGCAGGGGCTTCTGGTACAGCTTTGCTCACCGCATTCCAGTTTTCATTTCCACACAGCCATTAAGAGGTTGTCTTGAAGGGAAAATGCTCACTGATCTAATTAGGCCCGGGGTAGCGGGGGCACCAGGAAGGAGGTGGAAGGGCAGGACTCCGCGCAGCTGCAGCTGCTTCTGGGTCTTTCTTGCATCTCTAAAGTGCTTCCACTTAAATCACCCCCATTCTCACCCACTCTAAAGAAACCTCAGAACTCTTGAATTGTTGAATCTTTACTTCTATTTCTGACTTTAAAGCAACTCCTTCAACATTTCTGAGACAATTATCTCTTCTCTGTAATTTATCAACTCAGATAACCTTGAATACATTACTTTAAGGGTCTCCAGTCACTCCTCCAAGGCTGGCCTGTGTCTGCTCTTTCAGAGGCGTGGCAGGCCCCGCTGGGTGGAGGCTGGGCTCCTGGGAGTGCGCAGGGCTCCGGGATCAACTGCGTCACCTCCTTCACTTGACATCTATTTCCCTTTAAAAACCTGTGGCCCTGAATACATGTCTGTTTGCTTATTCCACAGTGGGTTTTAATGGCCCTTTTAGTGATGACCTAACTGAAGGATGAAATAATTTGTTCACATGTGCAGCCCTCAGCCCCCAACTCTCCCCCCCCCCCCCAGAGGACTGATGTCAAGAAAAAGAATGTTATCCCCTGACTTGCAACCTCCTGACACGTTTGTGACAGTCTGTGGTTAGTTTCCCCCACTAACTCCATTCTGTGCTGCTTTCAGAGCTTGCTGGTAACTCAGTTTTGTTCACATTTTCCTTTTGAGTATCAATGGCCATCTCTACTTTCTGAAAATATTTTGATTCTACCCACATACGAGTTTTTGCATAATCCGTGAAGGCTGGTTCTCATTAGCCAAGTAGCACGTCTCCTGGCTTCACACTTCACATACAGTGATTGGCTGTTCACTTAATTATTTACAAAATATCTATCTTTGTGAGCCCAGATTAAAATGGGTGAAATATTGACAAGGTATTTTAACTTTTATCTGTAAAAGTAACAGTATTTGCATATATTAAAAACAAAAAATATCTACTCACATAACTTTCTTGCATATGACATGGTTTGAATATTTTGGTATAGATATTAAAAGTATTCTAATAATTTACAATACTTCATAACAAGCATTTATTTAGAACACTGTGCTTAGGGTGCCAGATTTTATATTGGGCCTTTGAGAAACTCACATCTGAAGTATTTTCATCCCTTGAAGTCACAGAGTGGCCTTGTCTAAGACCACACTGAATAGATAAGAGTATTTAGGATATATTTGTACTTGACTTTCTTTTTAACTAAGGAATACAGAACAAATAGTAGCAAAATCACTATACCTGTTTATATTTGTGCATTATTCTGACGTTTCTTTTAATTTTAGGTCTGTCGGTTATGCAACCAATTAACTAATGATTCTGACTACCTGTTAACGTGAAAAGTATTCAAGTAGAAACAAGGGTAACTAGATCTGGGAACAGACCCTCCCATTAGCTGCCTTCTGCCTCCTTCCTCCTTACAGTCTGGAGAGAACTGTTGTCTTTTTTTGTATGTTCAGCTGAATCTTCAGGTTGGAGATAATCATGGATGTTACTAGGACACCAGTATTTTTTTCTTTTTCTTTTTTTTATTAAATCATAGCTGTGTACATTAATGTGATCATGGGGCACAATACACTAGCTTCATAGACTGTTTGACCCATTTTCATCATTCTGGTTAACATAGCATTCCTGGCATTTTCTTAGTTATTGTGCTAAGACATTTACATTCCACATTTACTAAGTTTCACAGTTGCTAATCTCTCATAGACTGGTGGTGTCTGTGAAATTCCATTTTATCTTTCCTGTACATGACTCAACGCAAGGCCATTTCCCTGCCAACATTGTGACATTTTCAGTAACTCTTACCTTGGGTTGAAAAAACTCACCAAAGAGTTTGACTCTGGGACAGGCTGGAGAGAAATCTGCTCACTCTACTGGCTCCAAATGCATGAAATCACCCTTTCTTCTCCTTCATTTGTCGAGATCCTTCAAATTTTAACAAAAGGAAGCAAAACTCCCCGTTCACTTGACATTTAAGATAAAAATAAGATCAGAAAAACAAAGGTAACCATTCTACAAAGTCAGTTATAGTATTCACAAAACCTAGGTGCTCTGAAGTTGGTAACCAGTTGCAGAAGAGTTAGAATTAGGTAATTTAGAAAACTGCTTTTAATACTTAAGTGTAATTTATTCAATAGCATTTCAAAACCAAGTCTGTACTACACTATCCTATATGGTAGCCACTAAATTAAACTAAAAATTCAGTTCCTCAGTAGCCACACTTCCAGTGCTCAATGTCCACATGGGGCCAGTGGTCACTGTGCTGGACAGAGCAGATATGGAATAGCCTTTATACAACAGAGCAGCCTGTGTTATGAGACACAGCTCCTGGCAAGAATCTCAGATTCAAAGTCCTTCGGGTTATCTTTGCTTTTATGCTTGGTTGTCAGGCTTTCGAATGAAACTTGTTTTTTTTTTTTTTTTTTAATTCCCCATAGTCTTCTCACCTTGACCCAAGCCAAATAGTGGGGGTTCCGGCTGTTACCCAATGTCAACTTCATGATAAAGGTGTAGGAGTTACGGTCAATAAGCATCGAATTACCACTTGACGGTAGGGTTGATTAAGTGACTTGTAAATGAAACTCTGCTAATGGAAAAGATGTCAGAAGGTGCCTCACCAAAAAACATTTGCTGTATGCTGTTCTGCATAGCCAGCTACTTTTCAAGTCTTTGAGAAGCATCATTTGGCCTTGGTGATTAAATGCCCACAATGAGAATGTTCCTCAGACCAGCTGAATCCTATGGCTAAAGGGAAAGAGATACGTGAGTTTTGTCTTTATTCATGTTGGCTCATTTCCAGCCATAACATTTCGCTAGGTGTAGACAGAGAAGCACTTTCAATTCAACTTCTATCTTGTTAATTCATCACCCTTTGCAGCAGCAATGGCAAACTTGTGCAGAATTATAAATCAAGGCCAAGGGCTGAGTGGATGCCAGGGCCTGAAGATTCATTTAGTGTGCCTACAATCTTGATGATCTATGGGGTGATTCATCACTTGTTATCCTGTCTTCCAGCTGAGGAGCTGGGTGCTCACTCATACCAATGCACAGAAGTCAACGCTGGGTGTTAGTAAGCCTGAACATCTTGCAGTTCTGATTCTCAACTCATTGGCTGAAGAGAATACTGCCTTTCAGAATCAATTACCTACATGCAGTGAAATATGAAGACTATCTTGCCCTGTGTCCCCTCTGCCTATTGACACTTTGCCCAACACTATAGTTTAGATGTGACTAGATAGGAGAGGCAGGAAATGAAAGACGAATGCCCAGCAAGAGAAGAGAACATTGTAATTTTTGAGGTGGTTTCACACGTAATACCCCATTTGATCCTCACATTATTGTGTAGACAATCAGGGGAGGTTCCGATGTTACGATGAGGCAGCTCTTTGGAGAAGAATTGGCCATTTTCCCCACCAGTGTCTCATGGGCTCTGTCCTTGCCATGTGCCTCTGTTTTTAATTATTTGTGTACTGACCAGCTGTTTCACCAGGCTTGGAGACACCTACAGGGAGACAGCATGTTCTTACTCCTTTTATTTTTTGGGAATACAGCGTGATGCCTAGTGTATGAGTTGTTTGTTTACCTGGAAGAAGAAAGATGAATGTAACACAAAAGTTCCATGAAGGAGTTATAGCCTTTGTTCAGAGGTGAAAACGTTATGCTGGGTTTTGTCAGTCTGGGCGTTCACTCTACCCAAACCGAGGAAGATATTGTTCACCAGGGTCTGAGTCACACGGGGCCAAGAGTTGCGGGTCTCTTTTACATTACGTGTCTCACTAAAACTTTCTTTTATTTTCATATCATGGAAATTTTTTTGAAGTCATTTCATCGTTCCCTCTCTCTCCTTTGTTTTTGTAGTTAGCCCAGCAAAAGGTAAAGTGAATTTCACCTGCATTTTAAATAGAAATGGATTACAAGTGCCTAAATAGGAAGAATTGAAAACTGTCCTACTATTTACATTTTGTTCCTTCCTGGGGATGATGCATAAGACCTTTTTGAAGTGAAAGGAGATCTTAACAAGAGCAAATATGTGACTAGAGTGTCACGTGGTGAACTGGACTGTAGGCAAAGAATGACGAGGTTGGTGCTCACTGATGGACACAGGCGTGTGAAGTGTGTGGTCCATGGACATTCACATCACAGGCCTGGTCCTCTGTGCTCCGCCTGGTAATTCAAGGGAAGAGGGAAATGGAGCTTAGATGAGCAAAGTAGAGGAGACTAAAGAAGGCAGAGGTATCCAGATGCGGGCATGGGTGCAGAGAGAAGGGAACACATACACACTGTTGGGGGGATTGCTGATAGAGCCTTCTTTGAAAGAAGCATGGAGAATTTTCAAAGAACTAAAAAAAAAAAAGACCTTCCATTTGATCCTTCAATCCTATTACGAGGTATCTACCCAGAAGAAACAAAAAATATTTGACTATAAGGACATTTACACTTGAATGTTTGTAGCAGCTGAAGGCACAATTGCCAAGGCATGAAATCAACCCGAGTGCCCGTCACCAGAACTGTGGTGTATGTCTACCATGGAATGCTGCTCAGCCACCAGGAAAGGTGGGGACTTTACATCATTTGTATTAACCTGGAAGGATTTAGAGAACATTCTCTTAAGTAAAGTATCACAACAGTGGAAAAGCAAGCATCCAATGCACTCAGAATTACCGTATATACTCGACTATAAGCCGACCCCCTTAATTTTACCCTAAAAACTGGGAAAACTTAGTGACTCGAGTATAAGCTGAGGTGGAAAATGCAGCAGCCACTGGTAAATTTCAAAAATAAAAATATATACCCAGAACAATTACAATAATTGAGGAATCAGTAGGTTAAATGCTTTTCAATATTTATTGCT
>CAUYPK010026351.1:0-12600 GCA_963574355.1 Loris lydekkerianus | reverse complement strand
ATGACACACTCTATATCGAGCTCTCTCTCTATTTATATATATTTATTTATATATTTATTTTTTTTTTTTTTTTTTTTTTTTAGACAGTTTCACTGTGTCACCCTTAGTAGAGTGCTGTGGCATCACAGCTCACAGCAACCTCAAACTCTTGGGCTTAAGCAATTCTCTTGCCTCAGCCTCCCAAGTAGCTGGGACTACAGGCGCCTGCCACAACGCTGGCTATGTCTTTTTGTTGTAGTTGTCATTGTTGTTTGGCAGGCCTGGGCTGGGTTTGAACCCACCAGCTCCCGTGCATGTGGCTAGCGCCTTAGCCGCTGAGCTACAGGTGCTGAGCCTATTTTCTGAATATTTTTTAGTGGATCATGCTTTTGGTATTATATCTAAGAACTGTTTGCATAACTTAAGGTAGTAAAATTTTCTCCTAACATTTTTTTTTTCTTTTTCTTTCTTATTTTTTTTTTGAGACAGAGTGTCACTATGTCACCCTTAGTAGAGTGCTGTGGCATCACGGTTCACAGCAACCTCAAATCTTGGGCTTAAGGCATCACAACTCATAGCAACATCAAATCTTGGGCTTAAGTGATTCTCTTGCTTCAGCCTCCCAACAGATGGGACTACAGGTGCCTGCCACAACACCTGGCCATTTTTTTTCTTTTTCTGGTATTGACTCTTTAATTCTTTTTTCTTTTTTGACTTTTTTTTTTTTTTTTTAATGAAATCATTGCTGTGTACATTAATGCAATCATGGGGTACAATGTGCTGGTTTTATATATCATTTCAAATATTTTCATCAAACTGGTTAACATAGCCTTCACCACATTTTCTTAGGTATTGTGTAAGACATTTATATTCTACACTTAATAAATTTAATATGTACCCTTGTAAAATGCACAGTACGTGTGGTCCCACTAATTGCCCTCCCTCCACTCATCATCCCCCTTCCCCTCCCCTCCTTCTCTTCTTTTCCCATCTTCTTGGGCTATAGTTGGGTTATACCTTTTATATGAAAGCTATAAATTGGTTTCATAGTAGGGCTGAGTACATTGGATACTTTTTTTTCAATTCTTGAGATACTTTACTAAGAAGAATATATTCCAGCCCCATCCATGTAAACATGAAAGAGGTAAAGTCTCCATTTTTTTTAAGGCTGCATAAAATTCCATGGTGTACACATACTAAAATTTATTAATTCATTCATGGGTTAATGGACACTTGGGCTTCTTCCATCACTTAGCAATTATGAATTGGGCTGCAATAAATATTCTGGTGCAAATATCTTTGTTATAAAGTGATTTTTGGTCTTCTGGATATATACCTAGTAGAGGAATTGAAGGATCAAATGCTTTGGGCTATTGCTGTTTAACTACAGCATTTTCTTAATTTCTCAAAAGAGTGTATGGTGGGACATTTAAAGAGACAACTTGTGAAAAATTTTACCCTTTTTCATGCCATTCCCTCTGTTACAATATTAGATCAGGTGACAAAGTGTGGCATGTAGCACAGAATTTCTCCCTGCCTCTCATGAGACCCAACACCACCCTGGCCCACTGAAGAGGGACAACTTTGGAAACTCCTGGAGATGATAGTCTGGCAAAGGCATTATTTTGATTCTAATGGAGCCTCTACCTTGGCAACAGGGAGGCTTCCCAATTGGCAGGAAGCAGCAAGGTAGAGCTGGAGCCTGAGAGGGAGATAGCAGATGCCTTACAGGACAGACAAGGCAGTACGCACTTGTGGGGGTGTCTGGGAGTGACTGGGGAACACCTTGAGAAGCCTTAGAGTCTTGGAATCATGGGTGGGACAGATCAAGCCATTACAATTTTGGCATTAGAAGTCAACTTGATAAACAACCCATTCATACATTCACAATATCAATACAAATGAAATCATACTAATGGCCTTAACAAGAAAGATACAGGGTCAATTAAAAAAAAAAAAAGAAACCTATGAAATCTTATGGAAAACTGTGGAATAAATTCCAAGTAAATACAAAAGATATACCATTTTCTCAGTAGAAATATATATTTATCTTTAAGCAGGGCACAGTGGCTCATGCCTAAAATCCTAGCTCTCTGAGAGGCTAAAATGGGAAGATTGCTTAAGCCCAGAAGTTCAAGACAAGCCTGAGCAAGAGCAAGACTGTCTTTACTTTAAAAATGAAAAAACTAGCTAGTTGTTACAGCTAACACCTATAGTCCTAGCCACTCAGGAGGCTGAGGTAGGAGGATCACTTGAGCCCTGGAGTCTAAGGCTGCTGTGCACTAGGCTGAGGCTACAGCACTCTAGCCTAGCAACAGAGTGAGACTCTGTTAGAAAGAAAGAAAGGAAAGAAAGAAGGAAATGAAGGAAGGAAGGAAGGAAGGAAGGAAGGAAGGACAGACAGACTTTACTACAGCAATCTTTTCAGAATTAATACAAACCCAATCACAATCCTAATTTTGGGCAATTGTATAAAATGAGTTTAAATTTCTAATGGGAACATAAATGTCTGAGACTAGTGAAAAAAATACAAAGATCATACGTATAGACTTGTCTTACCAGATATTACATATTTCCTAAAGCTATTATAGTAAAAATATGATGACAATTAGGTCAGCCTCGTAAAACAGAATAAAAAGTTCAAAAAATAAATCCAAGCACATATGGAAAAAATACATGACAAAGGGAGCACATTAGTGTAAAATGAATATATAGTCAATTAATTCTGCTGACATAGTTGGGTACCTAGGAGAGAACAAAGAACAATTCTTAACTCTTGCCATAAACAAACAAAAAAAAGATTTCAAATGAATTTTATGTATAAGAAGAAAATTTAAGAGAATACTTTTATAATGTTGAAGTAGAAAAGACTTTCCTAAATAAGGCAGGAGATCTGGAAACCACAAAGGAAAAACCAACATAGAGTATTTGACTACATTCTCTTATTGTTAAGGGATTAAGTAAACAAAGTAAAAATACCAATGATGGCTTGGGGAAAAAATTCCCACATATATGATAGACATAATGTTAATATCTATAATGTATAAAGAGCTCTTCTAATTTGTGAGAAAGGACAAAATCAACTATAAAAGTAGAAAAAAAGGAGAATTCACACAGAAGAAATAAAAAAAAGTTCATGAAAAAATAATCAACCCACTTGTAATCAAGAGAATATAAAAAAATACTTAAAAATAAGATATTATGAGGGTGGAGGCAAGAAGGCTGACTGGAGCCAGCTTTCCACAGAGGCACCTATACAGAAGGAGAGTTAAAGGACAGAAGTTTAGCAAACAAGCTGATGGTTTGGAGCTGAGCCAAGAAAGAAGGTTGAAGATTGCACATCAACACTGCTGAGGCAAGCTACAACCCCAAAGAAACAAACAATAGGTACAAAATCCATCGCCAAGCTGACGGGAGACCTCTCCCCCATGAGAACAGTTTGCAGTACACTTTCTACAAACAAATGAGCAGAGTTCAGATCTCCTCCTATTTTATCCCACAGGAGAGACCCTCTAAAAACCAGAACTCCTTCCCCAGTGTTCCATGGCACTCTCCCACCGGGCATAAAACTGTATAAAACTGTATATATTCTCTACCTGCAATTCTGAACTCCCAGCACTCCCCTCCACTTTCACCCCGAAGTCTGGAAGTCTGACCACCATGGAGTCCAGATTCTTGGCCATTTTCTCAAGAGTTGTGGACAGGGTGTGGACTGCTGTAGGTCTGTGCTGATTCTGTGGCATGGGTGAAAGGAGAAGACGGTGTACCAAGGGAACCATATGGGAGGGGGAGAGGTGGTGCTCTGCAACACAGAGCACCAGCAGCAGTGGTGGGAACAACACGGCTCAAACCCCTTGGGATATTATGGAAAGACACTCCCTGGGCAACCAGAGAAAGCCAGGCATCTTCTCCAATGGCAGCCACTGGTGGAAAAGATCTAGGACAGAAGCACAGGCACTGTGAGTAAAGGGTATGTCTGAAGTGTTACCTGCCTGGGTGATGTGCAGTGGAAATGGAGACTAGAATATGTGTGCACACAGTGACAGGCATACTCCCAGGGCAGGGCTGAGTCAGAAGGACCTCTTTAGTGAGCCTAAGAAGCACCCCGCCCCTAAGGGATCATAGCTGAGACAAAAGCAGGTGGGGAGAGAGGAAGGAACTGAGAGCTGAGTGTGAGCTCTAACTGTGCCCACCTCAACACAGAGTGCAACAGAGACAGACATGGCAGCTTTGGGCAGCAGCACAAACCAGGGCTGAGTTGCAGTTTCTGTGAACTCAAACTGTGGCTAGTCAATAGGGGAACATAGCTGAGACAGAAACACAAATTCTATGAAAATAGAAGAGTCAGTAACATCAATCAGGGGCAGGGCTATAACTGAGTGAAACGCCCCAGCTTCTATTAAGCACCTGAGGTTTTTAGGCCTCAGTTTCCCCTGCTGGATGGTGGCAGAGTGCAGCGGCCTGGCCGAGGAGACATAGATCTCCTTGTGACTCAGGCACAAATACCTGGTGCATCTGCTCATTGGAGGGAACTGGGTCACTGCCCTGTGGGGTTACCAGTAACTAGGTATAACAGAGGTGCGGGGTGGGGAAAGAGGCATCAACCTTCCCAGACCAATTCATTTGCTGGGTGGGTCCTTCTGACTCCACAGAACCTGGAGCGAGTCATACTCAAGCTGCCAGCAGACTCCTGCTACCCAATTGCCAGAAACCTTTTGAATTCTCCCACTTGAGACCAGGTGCTGAATGGGACGATTGATTTGGATCTCTTGAAATGGGCCAATCACCCGAGGACTATCTAAAGTGGTACCTTGGGTGTGTGGTTGTGGGAAGGTTCGATTTTCCTTTTCCAGTTGTTGCCTGTGGGGGTGTGGGGTGACATAATTGCTGGTATTTCTGCAAAGCTGGGACTTCAACACAGAGTAACTGATTCACTAGTGTAGGACAGACCAGCTGAAAACAAGACAGAGCCAATTAGCCCCACCACACCAAGCAGGTCCCCAGTCTCTGAGGCCATAGCACTATATGGGTCCTTTACAAAGCTCTAGGGGAATAGGTATAGACACCAGTCCCATATTTTGGACAAAGGGCTGCTTAATCACTGCTCCAGGATTCCCCCCAACCCAACATTACCTTATCTGCTCATCTAGCCAAATGGTGTAAAATAATCATGGGACAGAATCAGTGGAAAATCTCCCGTAACATGAATAACCAGAGTAGATCAACTCCCCCCAGGTACAATGTGGTGGACACAACAGAAGATCCCATTCATAAATAAGTGGATGAGATTTCAAAAATTGAATTCAGAATTTGGGTTGCAAATAAGATTAATAGAATGGAGGTAAAGTTGGAATTAGAAATTCAAAGAGCATTTCAAAAGTTATCTCAATAATTCAATGAATTCAAAGACAAAATCACCAAAGATTTTGATAGACTGAGATAAGAATTTGCAGCCCTCAAAGATCTGAGGAATACCGTAGAATCCCTCAGCAGCACAATGGAGCAAGCAAAAGAAAGCATTTCTAATATAAAGACAAAGCTTTCGAACTTTCCCAAGTGCTCAAAGAGGAAGAAAAATGGAGAGCAAAAATGGATCATTCTCTCTGAGAGTTTTGGGATAATTCAAAGAAAACTAATACTCGCCTTATAGGAATTCCTGAAGGTGATGAAGTTGCTTCACAAAGCACAGAGGCCCTTTTTCATGAGATTCTAAAGAAGAACTTTCCAGACATGCCAGGAGATTCTGAAATGCAGATAGCAGACAATTTCAGAACCCCAGCATGATTCAATCTAAATAAGACAACCCCCAGACACATCATAATTAACTTCAATAAAGTTAATATGAAGGAGAAAATTCTGAAAGCAGCCAGACGTAAGATAACCATAACCTACAAGGGGAAGAATATTGGAATGACTGCAGATTTCTCTGCTGAAACTTTTCAAGCTGGAGAGCATGGTCATCGACTTTTAATCTCCTAAAACAAAATAACATTCAACCCAGGATCCTGTATCCAACTAAACTGTACTTCATTTATGATGGAGAAATTATATAATTTAATGACATTCACATGTTGAAGAAATTTCCCATAACTAAAACAGCTCTCCAGGATATTCTGAGACCTATCCTCCATAATGACCAGTGCAATCCTCCACCACAAAAGTAAACTCACTCAAATTTTTGATCCAAACCCAACTTCCACAGTGGTGAAAGTATTAAAAATGTCCACTGGAGTTTTGAAAAACTAGATACCCAAAATTCTACCAGGGTTATCAATATTCTCAATTAATGTTAATGGCTTAAATTGTCCTCTAAAGAGGGACATTTTGGCTGACTGGATACAGAAACTCAGGCCAGATATCTGTTGCATACAAGAATCTCATCATAAAAGATAAATATAGACTCAGGGTGAAGGGATGGTCATCGATATTTCAGGCAAATGGAAATCCAAAAAAAGCAGGTGTTGCAATTCTATTTGCAGATGCAAAAGGCTTTAAATCAACAAAAGTAAGGAAACATAGGATGGTCACTTCATATTTGTTAAGGGTAACATCAACATGATGAGATTTTAATTATTAACATTTATGCACCCAACCAGAATGCGCCTCAATTTATAAGAGAGACACTAACGGATATGAGCAACTTGATTTCCTCTAGCACCGTAATAGTCAGAAATTTTAACACTCCTTTGACAGTGTTGGATAGATTCTCTAATAAGAAACTCAGCAAAGAAATTTTAGACTTAAACTTCAACAATTGGACTTAATAGACAATTACAAAACATTTCATCCTAACAAAACTGAATACACATTCTTCTCGTTAGCCCATGGAACATCCTCCAAAATTGATCACATCTTAGGTCACAAGTCTAAACTCAGCAAATTTAAAATAATGGAAATTATTCTTTGCTTCTTTTTGGCTCAACATGGAATAAAAGTTGAGCTCAGTAAAAAGAGGAATCTGCCTAATCATACAAAAACACGGAAACTAAATAACCTTATGCTGCATGATAGCTGGGTCATATATGAGATTAAGAAAGGAATTACCAAATTTCTTGAAAAAAATGATAATGAAGACATGAATTGTCAGAACCTCTGGGATACTGCAAAGGCAGTCCTAAGAGAGAAATTTATAGCACTGCAAGCCTTCCTCAAGAGAATGCAAAGAGAAGAAGTTAACAACATAATGGGACATCTCAAAGTGGAAAAGGAAGAACATTCCAATCCCAAACCAAGCAGAAGAAAATAAATAACTAAAATTAGAGCAAAATTAAGTGAAATTAAAAACAAAAGAATTATACAACAGATCAATAAATCAAAAAGTTGGGTTTTTTTAAAGGTCAATAAAATAGATAAACCTTTGGCTAACCTAATCAGAAAAAAATGAGTAAAATCTCTAATATCATCAATCAGAAATGGTAAAGATGAAAAAACCACAGACTCCTCAGAAATTTAAAAAAAAAACATCCTTCATGAATATTACAAGAATCTCTATTTTCAGAAATAGAAAAATCTGAAGGAAATAGACCAATACTTAGAAGTGTACCACCTTCCTAGACTTAACCAGAATGAAGTGGAAATGTTGAACAGGCCTATATCAAGTTCTGAAATAGCATCAACTATACAAAATCTCTCTAAAAAGAAAAGCCTGGGACCAGATGGATTCACATCAGAATTCTAGCAAACCTTTAAAGAGGAACTAGTACCTATATTATGCAACCATTTCCAAAATACAGAAAAAGAAGGAATACTACCCAACACATTCTATGAAGCAAATATCACTTTGACCCCCAAACCAGGAAAAGACCCAATAAGAAAAGAAAATTATAGACCAATATCACTAATGCATATTGATGCAAAAATATTCAACAAGATCCTAGCACACAGAATCCAGCAACACATCGAACAAATTACACACAATGACCAAGTGGGTTTTATCCCAGGGTCTCAAGGCTGGTTCAATATATGAAAATCTATAAATATAATTCAGCACATAAACAAATTAAAAAACAAAGACCATATGATTCTCTCATTTGATGCACAAAAAGCTTTTGATAATATCCAGCATCCTTTTACGATAACACTTAAGAAAATAGGTATAGAGAGGACATTTCTCAAACTGATAGAGGCCATCTACAGCAAACCCACAGCCAATATTGTATTGAATGGAGTTAAATTGAAATCATTTTCACTCAGATCATGAACCAAGCAAGGTTGCCCATTGTCTCCACTGCTTTTTAACATTGTAATGGAAGACTTAGTCATCCCAATTAGGGAAGAAAAGGTAATCAAGGGTTTCCATGTAAGGTCAGAAGAGATTAAACTTTCACTCTTCACAGATGATATGACTGTATATCTGGAAAACACCATGAATTCTACTACAAAACTCTTAGAAGTGATCAAGGAATACAGCAGCGTCTCAGGTTACAAAATCAACACTCATCAATTTGTAGCCTTTATATATACCAACAATAGTCAAACTGAAAAACAGTCAAGGACTCTATTCTTTTCACTGTAGTGCCAAAGATAAAGTATTTGGGAGTTTACCTAACAAAGGACATGAAAGATCTCTATAAAGAGAACTATGAACCTCTAAGAAAATAAATAGCTGAAGATATTAATAAATAGACATATCATGCTCATGGCTAGAAAAAATCACCATTGTTAAAATGTCCATACTACCCAAAGCAACATACAATTTTAATGCAATCACTATTAAAGCTCCATTGTCACACATTAGATTATGTGCTGCCAAAGCAAGCACAACCACTGTCATACTTTAAAGATCTCAAAAAAAAAAAAAAAAATACTTCGTTTTATATGGAATCAGAAAAAAACCTCAAATAGCCAAGACAGTACTCAGAAATAAAAACAAAGCAGGAGGAATCACACTACCAGACCTTAGGCTATACTATAAAGCAATAGTGATCAAAATAGCATGGTACTGGCACAAAAACGGAAAGGTAGATGTATGGAACAGAATAGAGAACCAAGAGGTGATCCCTGCTACTTACTGTTATTTGATCTTTGGCAAGCCAATTTAAAACACTCAGTGGGGAAAAGATTCCTTACTTAACAAATCGTGCTGGGTGAACTGGCTGGCAACCTGTAGAAGATTGAAACTAGACCCACACCTTTCACCATTAACTAAGATAGACTCTCACTGGATAAAAGATTTAAACTTAAGACATGAAACTATAAAAATCCTGGAAGAAAGTGCAAGAAAAACACTTGAAGAAATTAGCCTGGGTGAATATTTTATGAGGAGGACCCCTGGGTAATTGAAGCAACACCAAAAATATATTACTGGGACCTGATCAAAGTAAAACCTTCTGCACAGCCAAGAACACAGTACATAAAGCAAGCATACAGCCCTCAGAATGGGAGAAGATATTTGCAGGTTATGTCTCTGACAAAGGTTTAATAAGCAGAATCCACAGAGAACTCAAATGTATTAGCAGGAAAAGGACAAGTGATCCCATCTCAGTGTGGGCAAGGGAATTGAACAGAAACTTCTCTGAAGAAGACAGGTGCACAGCCTACACACATATGAAAAAATGCTCATCATCCTTAATCATCTGAGAAATGCAAATCAAAACTACTTTGAGATATCATGTAACTCCACTAAGATTAGCTCACATCACAAAATCCCCTAACCAGAGATGTTGGCATGGATGTGGAGAAAAGGGAACATCTCTACTCTGTTGGGAATGCAAACTAATACATTCCTTTTGGAAAGATGTTTGGAGAACACTTAGGGATCTAAAAATAGACCTGCTGTTCGATCCTAGAATTCCTCTACTAGGTATATATTCATAAGACCAAAAATCACATTATAACAAAGATGTTTGTACCAGAGTGTTTATTGCAGCCCAATTCATAATTGCTAAGTCATGGAAGAAGCCCACATGCCCATCGACCCATGAATGGATTAATAAATTGTGGTATATGTACACCATGGAATATTATGCAGCCTTAAAGAAAGATGGAGACTTTACGTCTTTCATGTTTACATGGACAGAGCTGGAACATATTCTTCTTAGCGAATTATCTCAAGAATGGAAGAAAAAGTATTCAATGTACTCAGCCTTAGTACAAAACCAATTTATAGCTTTCATATGAAAGCTATAACCCAATTACAGCCAAAAAAGAAGAGGAAAGGGGAGAGGGAGGGTTGCAGAGGGGAGAGGATGGGTAGAGGGAGGATAATTGGTGGGACCACACCTATGGTGCATCTTACAAGAGTACATGTGAAATTTACTAAGTGTAGAATATAAATGTATTAACACAATACCTAAGAACATGCCACAAAGGCTATGTTAACCAGTTTGATGAAAATATTTCAAATTGTATAAAAAACCAGTACACTGTACCCCATGATTGCATTAATGTACACTTTTATGATTTAATTTAAAAAAGATAATATTTTGTGTCTATCAGATTGGCAAAAGGAAAAAAGAAAGAAAATCCAGAATTGGCATAAATTGGGAAAAATGTTTACTGTTCTATAGTCTGGGAAGATTTGAATTGCTACAACCTTTTGGGAAAATAAACTAGAATTATCTACTAAATTAAAAATACACAAACTCAATAATCTACTCCTGATAATCTATTCTATAAGAAAATTTATCAGCACATAAATATTTATGTTAAGTACGGTTATTGCTATTGTCATTTATTATTGGATATATGTTGACAGAGAAATAGTTCATTGAATTATGGTATATCCTCAATATAAAATATTATGTAGTTATTAAAAAACAAGATGATCGATATCTATTAACCTAGAGAGAAGTCCAAGATGTTTTGTTTAAAAAAGAAAGACACAGAGTAATAAGTCCGGGTCCATTTTTATAGAAACAAATACTGAGCGCCCCCCACTTCATATATATGTATGCATGGTTGCAGAAATAGATGTGTGGAAGATGAAACCTTAGGGGGCAGGAAAGGAAGGAAAGAGTAGGGGCAGAAATCATTAACTTCCATGATGTATCTTTTATTATTTTATTGGATAGAATTTTTATGTATGGCTTCTTTATTAAATGCTTTAAAAGCTATATAAGGTTTTTAAAGAAAATGTGGCACTGGGAGCTGATAGGTCCTGGGCTTATGGGTCAGGTGCTTCAGTTCTTATAGAAGAGTGGGACAGATGGATTGGAGGGGACACTCCTATGTGACATACTTCTGTTTCTGCCTGAAGGACACCCTTCCAGGGAAGCTGAGCTCTCTGCAGCAGGCTCACTTCACGACCTGTGGCCTCTTCTTATCCAATTCCTTTCTTGCAATTTCTAAGTTTTGTGCCACCTACTTAGTTGGCCATGTGCTAGTTTAGGCCATGTGCACACACTTGGGGATGTGTCTGTTGCTGGCATGTAACATGTTCATATTTTGATCCCTTAATAATCTTCATTTGAATAGTAGTTCAAGGAAATGAAAAAGGGAGCGTGTTTGCATTGATGTCTTTCAGCCAAACTTTACCACCCAGGAGCGAGCCAGTGTCTGGGGAAATTGGCCAGACTGGACTCTGTCAATAAAATGTCTGTCAATAAAACAGCCATTTATCCTGGGCCAGAGACAAAACTTTCCATCCCTGAGGTAAATTTACATAGAATAAAGTTTAAATGAGGAAAATACTATTGGGGTGCTGCTTTAAATTACGAACATTTGTTCATGGATTCAGACCCAGAGACAGTTATCTTCCCGCTGAAATACAGAAGAAACATCTTGATTTTATTAGTACTTCCAAATATCCCAGAAACCTCGCTGGGCCTTAGAGACAATACAAAACTATTCTTGCTTTTAAAGATCTAGTTATGTTAATTTGGCTGCCCTCAGGGGTGTAGAACTCTTGAGGATTTAGAAATGCAGGGTGGAAGTCAGGGGGGCTTGACCAAGAAGAGGCCTTGCTTGTCCTGTCTCAAGATCTAAGAAAGGAAGCACCTCCCCCTCCTTCTGCAGTTTAAGTCCCCCTCCCTGCGTTGGCAGTGGGCCATGAGGAGAGTTAACTGGCCTTGTGCTCACTACATCTCAAACTTGAGCTGAGGAAGGGAACCTTGACTGTCACAATGAGTCCACAGAAGTCTTTTCACAGAGAAGTATATTTGAGAATCAAGGAAGGGAGGATCATTTTTAAAATGCAGGGACTCAGATTGTTGAGACTTAGCCAGAGAGAGCAGATACTCGATGACAAAACCAGAGTCGAGTCCCTATTGTCCTGATGAATTGCTTCTTCTCACTGCTTAGAATACTCTTACCTGATTTCACTATATGAATGGGGAACAACATTCTGAGAAGAAATGAGTAGATAAATAAATAACATTGTATAAGCAGAAATGAGGTCTGAAGCAGTGTGAATATTTGCAGAGCTTTAGAAATTTGAAATAAGCAATACAATACATCACAGGCTTTTGTCCAAGGTAAGTTCTCTGCATGCATTAGCTCATTTAAAACTTGCTACAACCCTAGAACGTAGGCGTTATAATTATGCCCATTTTATTTTTTATTTTTATTTTTTTTTTTGTAGAGACAGTCTCACTTTACCAACCTCGGTGGAGTGCCATGATGTCACAGGACTCACAGCAACCTCCAGCTCTTGGGCTTCTGCGATTCTCCTGCCTCAGCCTC